>SJYC01134727.1:0-138568 GCA_006408675.1 Madoqua kirkii
CACCCTGGACAGGTGTGAGCCTGTCGGCTGTAATGCCTGCAGCCTGTCCCTTGGGAACATTCAGGCGCCGCCCAGGCCTACGCTGGCATCTTGGCAAGCAGCTGTCCTCATACGAAGTGAGGTCACTGGGCCATGGTCTTCCCTGGAGGAGTGCCCATCAACCGCCCAAGCAAGACAACTACCAGGAGCCTGGGCCGAATGGCCTCAAGGAATTTCGAGTCTGCTCAAGAGGCCCAGCAGAGGGAAGGCCAGGCATCAGAGGGGACTCAGTGCCACTCAGGACAGACCTCCACGTGCAGATGTGGTGAGAAAGGACCAGAGACAAACAGGATGAGAGAGGAAGAGACAGGGGCAGAAAGACAAGGAGTAACAGAAAAACAGAGTCCACAGAGGAGAAAAGAGAGGCAGGGAGGGAGACCATGAAACCAGGAGACAGAAAAGGATCGGGGACAGGAATTGAATGAGAGAGAGAGTGACAGCAGGACAGGCACAGACAGACAAGCAGACGGAGCGGCAAGCACCGCGGTACAGTCAGAGGACGGGGGGGACAGGAGAAAGGCATGGGAGAGCCACCCGGGACACAGCGCGCGATGGGACACACTGGCAGGGGGCGCAGCCCCACAGGCTGGCCTGGCCGGGAAGTTCCTGGAGGGAGAACTCGCCGCCCAGCTCGGCGCCCCCTCTGTAGCACAGGGACCTGGGTCCTGCACGAACCTCAGGAGATGAGCCCGCTGTCCCCCTTTTGCCCCGAGCCTGGCCAAGCTCACCAGGTTGCAATGGGCCTGCAAGGACACACTGGGCTGCACAGGTGTCACCAGCACCGCGCCACCCTCCCCATGGAGGGAGTGGGCCTGGCAGGTGCCCTGTGGTCTGCGTGTGTCTTTGCAGCCCAAGCTCCTACTCGCAGAGGCTGAGCAACTGCCACCTGGGAGAGCCCAGCCTCCCCTTTATGCACCCCACACTCTAGGACTGGGGGTCTTCCGGGGCCTTGGGCATGGTGTGGGGCAGGGGCCAGGGTGAACCCTCCAAGGGCAGAGGGAGCTAAGACACTAAGTCAAAACATGGCAACAAAGAGGGACACCAGGTCTCTGATGGTGGCACTGAAAAGCCCACACAGCTGCACCCAGAAGCCAGCCAGACACTTGCCCTCCTGGAGAAACTTGTCCTTCCGGACAACAGGCACTCAGCCTGAGAATGCAGATAGCTTGTGATCTGCCCAGGGTCTGTGTGGCTGATCACCAAGACCACTGCCACCACCAGACTCCACCCCCCGGGTGACAGCAAACACAGACCTCCAAATCTGTGACAATTTTCACTCAAAGCACTTCTGCTCAAAAGCTACCTGTTATAAGCATGTGTGCACAGGGGCAGACACACAGGCACACCCCAACTTCCAGACATATGCCTACCAAATGCCAGGCGCCTTCTGAGTGCCCAGCACAGTGCTGATTCAAAGGGTCCCACTGTTGCCTTTGGGTACCCCAAAGCCCCTGGGAAGGAGGCCCCCAAGCAAAGAGTCCTGGCCAGCATCTCCAGACCACATGGGCCCCTCCTATAGCCTGGAAGGGCAAGCCATCTTCCACCCCAGGTCACCAGTCCCAGGCAGGGAGGCATCCAGTGAAGCCATAGGACCCTAGGCAACATGCAAATGTGGAAAATGAGGGTGATGATACAGTCCAATGCAGATAAGACCCTCCTGGAAAACAGTTACTAAGCATCCTATGAAGTCAACACTTTGTGATCCCCATTTACAGACGAGAAACAGAGGCTACGGGCTAGCTCTGCTTACCAAACGTCACACAGAAGATGGCCTGGGGCTCCACCCAAAACTGTCCAACTCCTGGGTCTGAGGGCTTAATCACTGAAGCATCTTTGAGTCAGCTGGCCTCAGAAAGCACAAACTGTGATCAGAAATACATTCAGAGACTCCCATGATGCACCTAGGTAGAAATAGTTTACTGAGCCACTGCCCTGCTGTCCACATCCACATGCAGATGAAAACA
Organism: Madoqua kirkii; assembly: GCA_006408675.1. Classification (NCBI taxonomy): domain Eukaryota; kingdom Metazoa; phylum Chordata; class Mammalia; order Artiodactyla; family Bovidae; genus Madoqua; species Madoqua kirkii. The sequence continues at coordinate 2,004 of SJYC01134727.1, forward strand.
CGTGCATGAGAGACAAAGTGTGTATCTGTGTGCGTGTGAGCACACGTGTGTGCTCCCTGCCTTCCCAGAGACCAGTCGGCCTCAGCCAGCATGGGCTAGGTGACCTCTTCGGGAGGGTGTGACCGTGGATGATCTGGGGCAGCTGGAAGTCATGGCCTCGGTAGAGTATCCATTTTAGCAACAAGAGAGTAGATGACGTGGCAAATTACAGCGTCCGACCAAATGCATGCTTCCTTTCATTTTACTCTTGTGTTCAGAGGCGGGCTTTAAACCTCAGCGCCGAGCACATTCACCAAGTGCTTACGGAGCGGATTTGGCGGTAATTAATAGGAATGGAACTCTCTTTTCTTTCCCAAGGCATGCAAGCAGAGGAGAAACAGGGAACGGCAGACTCCTCTGGGCTGAGGGCTGGGTGAAAGGTTTAATAGCTTCCCAGACCTGTGCGGGCAGCAAGGGCAAAAAGGAGAGGAAGAGTATAAAACCGTTAATTGCAGCTTCCCAAAATAACCTCAGTCTGCCTGTAATAAGCTTCTGCTGGATTTTAATTCTTTTCACAAAGAAGAAAAAAATATCAGATTTAAATTTCTCAAAGCAACATATTTTCTACCAGCCCTGCCCGCCCTCAGGGTCTGTCTGGGGTGACAGCTCCAATGGGATGGAAGTTTTGGGATGAGGAGTTCAGACAGGGGACTGGTCTCCTGGAACAGTGACCTCAGGTCCCAAACAACACTTTCTCAGAAAAGCTGGGGCAGGGTCCCAGCTGGCTCTCCAAAACACAGACCTCCAAATCTGTGACAATTTTCACTCAAAGCACTTCTGCTCAAAAGCTACCTGTTATAAGCATGTGTGCACAGGGGCAGACACACAGGCACACCCCAACTTCCAGACATATGCCTACCAAATGCCAGGCGCCTTCTGAGTGCCCAGCACAGTGCTGATTCAAAGGGTCCCACTGTTGCCTTTGGGTACCCCAAAGCCCCTGGGAAGGAGGCCCCCAAGCAAAGAGTCCTGGCCAGCATCTCCAGACCACATGGGCCCCTCCTATAGCCTGGAAGGGCAAGCCATCTTCCACCCCAGGTCACCAGTCCCAGGCAGGGAGGCATCCAGTGAAGCCATAGGACCCTAGGCAACATGCAAATGTGGAAAATGAGGGTGATGATACAGTCCAATGCAGATAAGACCCTCCTGGAAAACAGTTACTAAGCATCCTATGAAGTCAACACTTTGTGATCCCCATTTACAGACGAGAAACAGAGGCTACGGGCTAGCTCTGCTTACCAAACGTCACACAGAAGATGGCCTGGGGCTCCACCCAAAACTGTCCAACTCCTGGGTCTGAGGGCTTAATCACTGAAGCATCTTTGAGTCAGCTGGCCTCAGAAAGCACAAACTGTGATCAGAAATACATTCAGAGACTCCCATGATGCACCTAGGTAGAAATAGTTTACTGAGCCACTGCCCTGCTGTCCACATCCACATGCAGATGAAAACACGTGCATGAGAGACAAAGTGTGTATCTGTGTGCGTGTGAGCACACGTGTGTGCTCCCTGCCTTCCCAGAGACCAGTCGGCCTCAGCCAGCATGGGCTAGGTGACCTCTTCGGGAGGGTGTGACCGTGGATGATCTGGGGCAGCTGGAAGTCATGGCCTCGGTAGAGTATCCATTTTAGCAACAAGAGAGTAGATGACGTGGCAAATTACAGCGTCCGACCAAATGCATGCTTCCTTTCATTTACTCTTGTGTTCAGAGGCGGGCTTTAAACCTCAGCGCCGAGCACATTCACCAAGTGCTTACGGAGCGGATTTGGCGGTAATTAATAGGAATGGAACTCTCTTTTCTTTCCCAAGGCATGCAAGCAGAGGAGAAACAGGGAACGGCAGACTCCTCTGGGCTGAGGGCTGGGTGAAAGGTTTAATAGCTTCCCAGACCTGTGCGGGCAGCAAGGGCAAAAAGGAGAGGAAGAGTATAAAACCGTTAATTGCAGCTTCCCAAAATAACCTCAGTCTGCCTGTAATAAGCTTCTGCTGGATTTTAATTCTTTTCACAGAGAAGAAAAAAATATCAGATTTAAATTTCTCAAAGCAACATATTTTCTACCAGCCCTGCCCGCCCTCAGGGTCTGTCTGGGGTGACAGCTCCAATGGGATGGAAGTTTTGGGATGAGGAGTTCAGACAGGGGACTGGTCTCTGAAACAACACTTTCTCAGAAAAGCTGGGGCAGGGTCCCAGCTGGCTCTCCTTGTCTGTAAAACAAGGTGAACAGGTGGGTCAGGGCCCCCAGCTTTGTCCCAGCTTTAAAAGTCCGTGGGTCTTTGCATAGAGAACAGACTTGGAGTTGCCAAGGAGGAGAGGGAGTCAGGGGAGGGATGAAGTGGGAGGTTGGGATTAGCAGATGCAAGCTATTATACATAAAATGGATACACAAATAAGATCCTACTATATAGTACAGGGACCTATACTCAATATCCTGTGATAACCCATAATGGAAAAGAATATGAAAAAGAGGATACATATATGCATAACTGAATCACTTTTGGTGTACAACAGACACTAACACAACATTGCAAGAAACAATACTTCAATAAAAATTTTTTTAATGTCCATGGGTTTTTGGATCTGGCTCCCCACTGATTCTTTTTTCTTAATTTTGAAAATTGTGCTAAAATACATATAACACAAAATCTCTCATTTTAACTGTTTTTAGGGGTACAGCTCACTGGCATTAAGTACATTTACTTTGTGCAACCATCACGATCCACCTCTAGAACTCTTTTCACAGCCTCAAGCTGAAATTCTGTCCCCATGAAACAACAACTCATCGGTCCCCCTCCCTCATCCCCTGGCACCCACCCAATGTGACTCTTCTGAGGACCTCATAAAAGTAGAATCACATAGTATTTGTCCTCTTGGTGACTGGTTGATTTCACCCAGCATAATATCCTCAAGGCTCATCCATGATATAGACTGTGTCAAATCTTCCTTCTTTTTTAAGCTGAATAGTATTCAACTATATGTTATAAAACATATCCCGTGAGTCCATTCATCTCTCTATGGACACCTGGGCTGCTTCCACCTTTTGGATATTGTGGTTAATGCTGCTACAGACATGGATATACATAGCTTACACTTCTTTGGGGTTTGAGAAGCCCAAAGAAACTCCTCCTCCTACCCAGGAGCAAGACTGCCAAATCATATAATTCTCTGTTTAATTTTTTGAGGAACTGTCAGACTGTTTTTCATAGCATCTGCACCATTTTATATTCCCAGTGGCAATGCACTAAGGTTCCAGTTTCTCCATATCCTTGCCAACACTTGCAATATTTTTCTGGGTTTTGATAGTGGCCATGCCAATGAGTGTGAATCTCCCTGATTCTCCACCACCCACTCCACACAGAAGCCCTGGCTTAGGTGGCCTGGGTTCACCATTGAGAAGTATCAGCAGAAATGTGCATGTGGGTCATCCCACCAGCCTGAAAGAGGACAGTGATGGGGCCAGAAAAACTGAGCCAAATTTTGCATTTCTGGGCTGGCTCTGGATGAATCCCTGAAACACTCATGTGATCACTGATTCACTCGAAAAACATTGACAAACATGTACAGTGTTTGTCCACTCATCTTCCACTCAACCTGGAAGCTATGGTGTGGGGAGACACAGCTCCAAGGGTGCTCATGGAGAAATATGTACCAGCATCTGAGGGAGGGGGAGGGGAGGGGAGGGGGGTAGTGCTGACCTGAAATGGGCTCTGAAGGTTATCCCTGGGGACGACACATAACCACAGAGAGAATTAACAGCCCAATTCTCAAATTGTTCCCTGCGCATGACCTGGAGAAGCCACGGGCTTTGAAACCTGATGGGTTTATGCCCAAATCCACCTCTCCCACCTGTGTGATCCACTCACTCTCTGGGTCTCAGTTCCTTCATGTGTAAAACAGGAGTAGAAGGGTTCCCAGCTTTTGTAGGGATTTGAGACTAGAGCCTGGACACAAGACAAAAATCTCCATCAGCCCAAATCATCTTCAGGAAGACTCCACGTGGGCAGACCTGCCCTCTCAGCTGTCTGGTTCCAGGGCTCCTCTGTATGGAGACATGTCGACCCCAGTCAAGCAGCCCCCACGGGAGCTGACTGCAGTCAGAGGCCCGGGATCGAAACCTCCGAGGGCAGAAACAGCAGAGATACAAGCTCCAGAAATTCATGAATCGATGGGCATGAATGTGGATGTAATCTGATGCAGACCATACTTCCTGCATCCCTAGCCAGCTCAGCCCCGGCTCCCTCGCAACCAGCTCACCAGGCTGGCTGTAAGCATCTCAGCTGTCTCTGGACAGAGCCTGACACGGCCCAAGGCCCTGCTCTGTCATAACAAAAATCTGCCTCCCTTAGTGCCCAGCCACGAGTTCTCAACCCCTGCATCCTGCCCCTTGTCAGGACACTGCTGGGCCATAGCCGGAGCTCAAAGCTCCAAGCTGTCGTGGCTCATGTGGGGACAGCTGTGAACCAGAGCAGACACAGGAAGGAGGCATCCCTGTGATCCTCTGCCTGGTTATCCAAACATCTTCCAGCCAGCCGGGGAGAGGTCCTGCAGACAAAACACACCGCTGAGCACAAGCTGATGGGGGAGAAGTGTCATCAGATAGGATGGGACGCAACAGGGCTCTGAGGGAGAGGGAAGCACTGGGGAGCGCCATCAGGGAAGGCTTCCTGGAGGGGGCAGACAAAGGACAGGATGTGTGCATCAGGACACTGCTACAGGTAAATGGCTGCAGGGGTGGACAGGGCCAGGCTTTATTCCATGGGCCTGCATTTCTAAAACCTGAGGGATGAGCAGCCTTCTTCAAAAGCAGTAGCTTCTGGGACCTCCCCGGCCATCCATTGGCTAAGATTCTGTGCTTCCACTGCAGGGGCCACAGGTTCAATCCCTCGTCGGGAAACTAAGATCTCACATATTGTGCAGCATGGCCAAAAAGATTTCTTTTAAATAAGTAGTGAAGTCTTTCCAATCCTAAGTGTCTTTAAATTCTCCCCCAACATTCCCGATGAACTTGTGTGGGGGCCAGAGGCCCATGAGCTCCAACCACTGAGAAGTATCAGCAGAAATGTGCATGTGGGTCATCCCACCAGCCTGAAAGAGGACAGTGATGGGGCCAGAAAAACTGAGCCAAATTTTGCATTTCTGGGCTGGCTCTGGATGAATCCCTGAAACACTCATGTGATCACTGATTCACTCGAAAAACATTGACAAACATGTACAGTGTTTGTCCACTCATCTTCCACTCAACCTGGAAGCTATGGTGTGGGGAGACACAGCTCCAAGGGTGCTCATGGAGAAATATGTACCAGCATCTGAGGGAGGGGGAGGGGAGGGGAGGGGGGTAGTGCTGACCTGAAATGGGCTCTGAAGGTTATCCCTGGGGACGACACATAACCACAGAGAGAATTAACAGCCCAATTCTCAAATTGTTCCCTGCGCATGACCTGGAGAAGCCACGGGCTTTGAAACCTGATGGGTTTATGCCCAAATCCACCTCTCCCACCTGTGTGATCCACTCACTCTCTGGGTCTCAGTTCCTTCATGTGTAAAACAGGAGTAGAAGGGTTCCCAGCTTTTGTAGGGATTTGAGACTAGAGCCTGGACACAAGACAAAAATCTCCATCAGCCCAAATCATCTTCAGGAAGACTCCACGTGGGCAGACCTGCCCTCTCAGCTGTCTGGTTCCAGGGCTCCTCTGTATGGAGACATGTCGACCCCAGTCAAGCAGCCCCCACGGGAGCTGACTGCAGTCAGAGGCCCGGGATCGAAACCTCCGAGGGCAGAAACAGCAGAGATACAAGCTCCAGAAATTCATGAATCGATGGGCATGAATGTGGATGTAATCTGATGCAGACCATACTTCCTGCATCCCTAGCCAGCTCAGCCCCGGCTCCCTCGCAACCAGCTCACCAGGCTGGCTGTAAGCATCTCAGCTGTCTCTGGACAGAGCCTGACACGGCCCAAGGCCCTGCTCTGTCATAACAAAAATCTGCCTCCCTTAGTGCCCAGCCACGAGTTCTCAACCCCTGCATCCTGCCCCTTGTCAGGACACTGCTGGGCCATAGCCGGAGCTCAAAGCTCCAAGCTGTCGTGGCTCATGTGGGGACAGCTGTGAACCAGAGCAGACACAGGAAGGAGGCATCCCTGTGATCCTCTGCCTGGTTATCCAAACATCTCCAGCCAGCCGGGGAGAGGTCCTGCAGACAAAACACACCGCTGAGCACAAGCTGATGGGGGAGAAGTGTCATCAGATAGGATGGGACGCAACAGGGCTCTGAGGGAGAGGGAAGCACTGGGGAGCGCCATCAGGGAAGGCTTCCTGGAGGGGGCAGACAAAGGACAGGATGTGTGCATCAGGACACTGCTACAGGTAAATGGCTGCAGGGGTGGACAGGGCCAGGCTTTATTCCATGGGCCTGCATTTCTAAAACCTGAGGGATGAGCAGCCTTCTTCAAAAGCAGTAGCTTCTGGGACCTCCCCGGCCATCCACTGGCTAAGATTCTGTGCTTCCACTGCAGGGGCCACAGGTTCAATCCCTCGTCGGGAAACTAAGATCTCACATATTGTGCAGCATGGCCAAAAAGATTTCTTTTAAATAAGTAGTGAAGTCTTTCCAATCCTAAGTGTCTTTAAATTCTCCCCCAACATTCCCGATGAACTTGTGTGGGGGCCAGAGGCCCATGAGCTCCATGTGAAAGGTGCTGCTGGGGGTCATCCCTCTCAGTGGTATTTCTGACAAGGGGGCTCAGGTCCTGACGTCTCCCTGTGGTGTGGACATCATGCTGCACGGATATCTTAGCTCACAGCCCAGCCAAACCCCCCAGGTGAGTTGACACCCTCAAAGACCCCCTAGAACACTTCCTCAGGGCGATTGGAGAGGGTAAGTGTAGATCCTAGAAGGCAGGAAAAGAATTGTCAGCTAGAGAAACTGAGGGGCACTAACTGAGTATTTGGAGTTCTTCCACCTCTGAGGCCCAGTCCTCATGGTGTAAGAGCCAGGTCTGAGAACCACCAGCCTCCTGGGAGAGGAGACAATCCCTGGTGTGAGACAGAGCTGCGCACCCTGGGGCGAGGGCACCCTGGGGCACCACCCTAAAACAATACCGCCTTCTCTGTGAGAGCTAATAGCCATCAGGACAGACACTTCCCCACCACCCCCATGCCTGCCTCTGGCTTCGGGGAAAAATGGATTATTTTTATTCTCTGTTCCTCTCACCTCTCCCACAGGACAGCCTGACAGTGAATTGAGGTCAAGTTAACTATGTGGGTGCCTTAACTCCTCCCGCCAGCTGTGTGACATGTCACAGGTGACTTAACCTCTCTGAACCTAAGGTCCTCGGCTTTTCAGACACGACTTAGCGACTGAACTGAACTGAACTGATGGCCTCCCACTGCTACACAAACAAAAAAAGTCATCCCAATGTAAACCACCCAAGAAAAGAACGTTTAGATTTCTATAACCAATAAATCAGAAAAGTCTATTTTTTCATTATATAAAGTTAATTCACTATGGAATTCTGTTAATTAACAAACTGCCTTTGTGCAAAGAAAATATGGATATTTTGCTCTGTGGGCAGATTTGGTGGAAAAGGGTGATTTATCCAGTGAAAGGGAAAGTTAAGGGTCACCACGTGTGTAAATCCTTCCCTTTGGGCAGAGATGGTGGGCCTTGCGAGGTAGGCATAGAGAAGAAAGCCCCTCCCTTCTCCTGTAGCTTTGGTCCTGTCCCCTTCACCCCAACAGGGTTCAGCTGCCACAAATCCATCAGCTCCTGCCCAGAGGAGTGTGTGGATGACCATACAGGATCCCCTGGGCCCTGCCCCGAGGCCCACTTGTCGTCTTCAGAGCCTGCAGTTTGTTGGGGAGGGTTTGTGCTAAAAGAGTTGGGGGGAGCCAATACCATGTGTTCCACAGACAGCCCCAGGTCACCACCTCCCCAGGCCCCACAGCAAAACTGTGAAATCACACAATGTCCTCTCCCACAGGCCAGCTCAAGAAGAACTCTCTCCTGGTGTTAAAGGAAACTTCAGTGTCTACTAGACCAGAAGAGTCCCTCACTGCCTCTTCCATGCTCGCGCAGCAACTGGAACCTGCACCCAGAAACTGAGGCTAACTTAATGACAAGGGGGTTCTCTCCCCTCAGCCCTCCCATAGCTCTGGTCCCTTCCCCCAGCGCAGTAGGGCTGAATTTATAGATTTGGGATTGCTGTAAATTATCTGTAATTATACCGCGCCAGGGGCAGCTTCCCATGGCAGAAATTAAAAAGCAATTCAGGTAAATGATCTTTAGCTACAGCAGCACGTCCCTGTAGAACTCATTAAGTCCAGGGACCAAACGGCATACCAAAACAGGCTGTACCCCCTGCATGTCAAATGCTACCTCATTCTGGAAACACGGGACACGAGCAGGGGCAAGAAGGATGCCTGCCCATCCTTCACCTGCCTCTTACTGCAAATGCTCTGCACACCTACCTGTCCAGGAGTCCCCTCCCAACACCTTATTGGGCTGTCCCTCCACGACCACTCTGTGGAGATGCCTTCTGGGCAAGAGGGGACATTTGGGGGTACCCTGGCTCTGCAGAAGAGCCAGGGTAAGGGGCAGAAGATGGGTCTGACAGGTACTGAAAAAAAATCAGGTGGGAAATTACCCATTTGGGTTGCATTCGACATTTCCTCTGAAGCTTTAAATTCCAAAAGTCCAAGGACTTGTTTTTAAAATTTCTTCATTGAACCTAACACTAAAAGAGAAATGATTACACAGAAAGAAAGAACTGAGAAAAAAAGACGCTAACACATTAATGATGGGAGGCAGAATGAGGGAGAGTGTGACCATGTTTGTTGTGCTTTTCTGCATTAATCAATTTTTCAGATTGCTTTAATAATCAGAAAAACATGTAAATATGTAATTTGCAGAAGTGCCCTGTTTGCTGCCCTTGTGACTGTCACTCACTCACTAAAGGGTGGAGCAGACATCATCTCTCTTGGTTAATTGTGGCAAGTGTGCATAAAGAGTTCCCGTAATGGGGGAAAGGGCCAGAATCTGGGGCCCCCGGCCCACTGGGCTGCTTGCTAACATGCTTCCAAAGCCATTCTGTCCAATACCCTGAGCCACAGGGCATGCCTGCCCCTGGTGCTGCCCAGAGTGCCTACTGAGTGCATGGTCAGCAGTGTGCCCACAGCATGATGGGTGAGGACCCAGGATCGCTGCCCAGAGTGTCTACAGAGTTGTGGGGTTAGCAGGTGCCCAGAGCACAATGGGTGAGGACCCAGGATCGCTGCCAGAGTGTTTACGGAGTTGCGGGGTTAGCACTGCACTCACAGCATGAGGGATGAGGGACCAGGACACCCTCTCTGGAAGGTTGTTCTTACCCATACACTTCTGTGAGCACATCACCTGCCAGGCACTGTTCCTCGGGCATCCCTGATACTCAACTACAATAATCCAGGTCCTTAGCAGGTGGGCTCTATAGATGGACACTGAGGCCCAGAGAGCGCTCCAGGTCCCATCAAGCTAGTCAGTAGCAGAGCAAAATCTTGAACTAGAGATTTCCCTGGTGAGCCAGTCGTTAAGACTGTGTTTCCACTGAAGGGGTCATGGGTTCAATCTCTGGTCAGGGAACTAGATCCCACATGCCCTGTGGCGAGGTCTAAAAAACAAAAACTTGAACTAGGCTGGGTCTTACCCACAGCAGCCTCCTCTCCAATTCAGAGGCGTGGACACAGCAAACATCGACAGACCAGCAGCTTGCTTCCTCAAGACCACTCTCTGCTCTGCTTCACGGAGTCAAAGCCCCCAAACTCCCATTGAGTCCTATCGATGGGGTCCCAGCCCAGGGGAGGCCCAGTGTGACCTCGTCCCACTGCTGTCCAGTGGGGCAGGTCACCTGATGCTGAGGAGCCCAGAATGGGAGTTCACCTGCCTCTGGGGGTCTTAGCACAGACTCGAGGAATCTCCTAACGGGCTGGTTGGCGTAACATGGACAAAAATGGATGCAAGAGAGCCTCTCAACTGCTTAACAAAGAAGGAAGAGAGAAGGAAGGGGGAGTGGGCCGAGTTGCCCCCTCCCAAGAGTGTGTGTGCCCTCCCCGATCTGCCACACCCCCGGCCCTCCAGCTCTCATCCAGGTGTCCACGTGGATCCCACCACACGCCTGTGAGTCTAAGTCTGGGGTTGGACACAAGTTTACCAGCTCCTCTGATGGCCTGACAGCCTAGGCTGGTGCAAGACTAAACACCCTCCCCACAGCTGAGGCCGCCTTCTCATCTGATATTTCTTCCACAGTAGAAGTTCACTCATCATGCGGCTCAGCTAAGCCACAGGCCCATCCCTAATTTGGACATTTTTCTTCCAACAGCCAATCAATGTAGGAAAACACATCACATACCAGGTGGAGGAAACTCAACCCAGGAAGCCCAGGAGCCAGTGAACCACCGGGCACGTGGGCCCCTCTGCGTCCGTGAGCCTCCCTGGCCCAGACGCCCCTGGGGAGCACCGTCCCCGTCACATCCTGGTGGCTGTCTGGCTGGGCCGGTGCTTTGATCCCCATGCACACTTTTCCCATCTCCCTGGGGGACGGGGACCCTGGGTCTTAGGAAGGCATCTGAAACCACGGGCAGGCCACACACCAGTCTCTGAGGTGGCACATGGAAGCGCTTTCGGAAGGCCCCCCGGTCACAGACTGACTCAGACAACAGACACGTCAGCCAACTCAGCAATTGCTCCTCTGGCCACTCAGGACCACAGGCCCGGGTAGGATAGAGCGGCTTCTCTTCTGGGCCCGTCAAGTCACAGGGTGGCCCATCCTCCTTACTTCTTGCCACTGCTCAAAAGATACAGCCCCTCACAAAGGGGAAACCAGTCCCTTCCCGCCAGAAGAAGAAGCCCCCCTTGGCACCCACACGCCCTCCTTCTCCACTGAAGTTTGGGTTACAGAAGAACAAACACTCAGGCCGCCCAGATCCATGCGCTGGCTGTCCCCGCAGACATCTGGAGGCCCGCAGGCCCACAGTCAGCCTGCCTCCGGGGTCCTGGCTGGAGTCCACCCCAACGAGAGCCTCAAACAGGCTCTGTCCTCCCCAGTGTCATCCACTGACATTATCACGGGAGAGGGGAACTGATGTTCCCCAGCTGGCTCAGCAGTGTAACTCACTCAGGCTTCCAGGGTGTCCCACTAGGATGAAAGCTCAGTCCCCCTCCCAGAGCCCCAGAGCTCAGTCACAGTGACTTCAGCAACTATGAGGGCAACAGCTGAGAGTTCACATTAGATGCAAAAGCAGGGTCTGGTGATAGAGGAGAAGGAACACCGCTCCTAAAAGCCACCCTCATTCAAGTGGACTGATTCTCAGGGATCCAGAGGGAACACAGATGCAGCTGAGAAAACCAGACAGAAGGCAAAATGGACCTGCTGGAATCTTTCTTTTGCTTGCCTTGGTCAACCCCAGTCTGTCCAGGGTATGGTGCTCCAGGAGAAGTTGCTGAAGAAGGGCAAAAGGATCAATGGCCTTCGGCTTCACACTATCAGCTGCCACCCTAGCCTCTGCCGGTGCTCATGTTCTTCTTGTTCCACTTTTCTGCCTAGTGAACTCCTATTCATCCCTCAAGACCCAGCTCAGGCATGCCTCTCCAGGAAGTCTTCCCAGCCTCTTTTCCCCAAAGGCAGGAAGAAGCATCTAGAGCTGACATCTCTTGAAGTCCTGACCATCCTGAGATGTCAGCCTTGTGCTTGTGAGTCCCTCCTGCTGGCTGGTGAGCTCCCAGGAGCCTTGGATGGTGGGCTCTTTACAAACTGACTGTTGAATACCTGCAACTAGACAAAGAAACTGCCTGTCACAAAGTCCCTCAGGTTTGCTATTCTTGAGGCAGACATTCATAGAATTCTCTATGCCTGCCCTTGGGCTTCGGTCTCTGGCAGAAGAATGGCAAAATGAAGCAAAATAAAGGGAGTGGAAAGAGAACAGGAAAGAGTTCCCAAACACCAGCATCCTATTAATATCACACTGAATTATCTGCTATCAGCACTTGTAAAGTGCAGAACAAACCTCACCCATCTGGAGACACCCACCCCTAAGGGCAATTTTCTACCAACTGGAGCCAGGAACTCAGAAAGAGACAAGATACCCCTGGGCCCCCAGGCCTATGCACCAGAGTCTTTTCCCTAAATAGTATGTAATTCATCCATAGAAGAGGCCCTTACACCCTTACTCACTGGCCCTGTACTCTCTGTCTAGAAACAGTTCTAGCAGATTTATATCTATTAACGTGAGTATAACTTAAAGAGGGCAGGGGGCTGTGACTAGTCCAGAGAAGCAGGTTTATGAGCAGAAGACAGGAGGGAAGCAGCAGTAGGAAGGAAAAAGGCCTGCTCTTAGGGCTCAGACAGACTCAAGTTCAAGTCCTGGCTGAATCACTGAATAACTGGGTGAGCGTGGCAACAGGCTAATGAGTAGGCCTCCTGTAAACATCCAAGTGCTTTTTGAATTAAATGGAACTGACTAACTGAACGTGGTCTTGAAGGAAACTTGGGACCCGGGGCGGAGTCGGGGGAAGGGTCCCCGGCAGAGACTTGCTGTGAGCCCGAAGTCAGGAGGCTCAGAAGTCCTTTGTGGAGGGGTTGGGGAAGCAGGGAGAGGTGAGCCCAGCATCTTGATGGACCCTGCTGGTCTTGCAGTAAGCGACACCCTGGCTCCCTACCAGAGAGCCCAGCCCCATAAGGACCTCCCCAACGTCAGGGTCCAGTCTGGCCCCTGGCTCTGTGCCAAATGCCAGCAGCATGCAGTGTCAGCGGAGGACCCAGCCAGTTGAAGAGCTCAGCCCACACTCTTGTCTCTGCTTTGGGTCCTAGCCCCCTAGCCACCTCCACTCTGCCTCCCAGAGGCTGTTGAGGGATGCAGAGCTATTTTCTTCTTAGAGATGTCTTCTGGGATGGAAAAAAATCCCAAATGCAGGTGGCAGCCCTGTTGTCAGACTCAGGACAGGTGCTCCACCTCCAGCACCCACTCGCAGGCACGCAGGAGGCACTGCCACCTCCGGGGAGGATGCTGGCACTCCTGGCTTCCTCGGGCTCTTCTATCCCCTCTCTGCTAGGGGCTGGGTCCTCAGGCTCAGGCAGCTCTGAGCTCTGCCAAGTGTGGGCACAGGGCCGCATGGTTCCGTGAACCGAGAACATGATGCCTGCAAAGCACAGAGCAGGCAGGGGCACTGGGTCTGGGACCCCATCAAATACCAGTCTTCTTGTTTGTGGAGACCTGGTGGGAAAGTCTGAGGATCCCTCTGAGTCTCTTGTGGGACACCGAGCATAAAGGCTTTAGAAACGTCTATCCTCAGTAGGGGCCGTGGCACCCGGCGTCTTGTACCATCCTCAGGCACAGGTCTCTTAAGTTTCTATCATTTATATATAAGTGAGAGGCTGATGATGCAGGACCCCTCAGAGGAGGCCCTACCAGAGGACTTCCCCCAGTGGGCAGACCAATGGTCTCAGTGTGGGAGGAGAATGAACAGAGGGACGGAGGAGCCATCTGGGTGCGGGGACGGGGCAGGGTCCTGATGGACCCATGCTTAGCTGGAGAATACTGATGGTCAGAGAAGAGAAGACAGAAAGTGCAGCCACTGGGCAGGGAGCACCGAGGGGCACAGGAAGGGTACAGGGGGACACTCCCACGGTGGCATCCCTAAGCTGACACTTCATTTCCAAGATCTCCCACTCCAGCTCAGGGTTGGCCGCACCAAATGTGGGTGAGGTTAAGATGAAGGCTGCTACAGAGCTGGGTCCTCCTTCAGGGCAGGGCAAGCCGCGGCACTTTCACAGTAATACCAAGAAACGATGTATCTTTCTCATCCCTTATGTTTGGTCAGCCTCACAGCTCCATGAGCCAGTACTTCCAAGGGACGAAAGCAAGATGACCCATAGTGGTGCCCGGGTAAAAAAATACCCCTTCCAAGTGCCAGGCAGACCGGTGGAATTTTAACAGACAGAAAGGGCTTTGAGATGAGCTGTTTCTGAAATAACATTTCAGAGACAACTACATGTCAAGTTTTGGTGTAATATCTGAGAAGAACAATTCGCTTAGAAGATTTTAAATATATTCCTCCACTTTCCAACCCCATCTTATGTGACGGAGGATTTCCTCCACATATTTCAACCAAAACAACATATCTCAACAGATGAAATACAGAAGCAGGTAAGAGAATCCAGGTGTTTCTTATTCAACCTGACATGAAAGAGACTTATAAAAGAATCATCTCATTAATTTTTTTTTAATTTTAGAAAACACTTTTCATAAAAATGGAACCATCACTGTTATTTTCCAGTGAATTTAAAAATATAAATTTTTCTCACATGACATTTCTAGTAAGGTAAATGTCAAGAGGTGTGAACCCCACTAGCATAAGATTTTTAGGGTCCTCAGTCACTTTTAAGCCACCAAAAAATCTGGGGACCCATGATAAAGGACAGTAGGCACCCTGATCCTTGGCTCACCCTGGCAAAAGGGGCAGAGCTGGCTGGCCCAGCTCTCAGACCAGATGTGAAAACAGTTGCAAGGGGCAGGCTGCCTCTGCAGCTCCCCTGCACTCATCTGGCCTGAGACTGGGGGTTTGCCGAGGATGACATGAGATCTGCGTCCACAGCCATGTTCTCCCCATCACACCCGGCTTCTCCTCCCACTGCAGACCCCACTGACCTACAGCTGACCCAAGAGGCAGAGGCCACGACCTTCCAGAAACTCCATGGCTCCTGCAGCTCAGTGTGAACTGGCCCCATCACAACGCTAGATCCAGGTCGCTCCCAGTGGCTCTGCTCCCGATTCACTGGAAGCTGGTGGGAGGGTGGGTGTCTAGGGGACCACGAGGCATGTGCAAAGGACAAGCAGGATGCTCTGGCAGATGAGCAGAGGAAGGCATGTGGGAAGAGGGAGAGCCACGCCGAGAGGCAGAGGCTGGCATGTGCAAGGGACCGCATGAGGCTACAGAGGTGAGTAGGGGCCACATGCGCCCACAGAGCTTGCACTTGGCCCGTGGTCCCTGCCTGATGTGGGAGCGGGGCAGGGGCACTGTCCGGAAGGCAGCAGTCAGGGTTAACTCACTCTCCCCAGATCTCTGGATGCGGTGATTTGCGGCTCCAGTTTCCAATGGGCTGCAGTTCCATAAAGGCAGAAGAGCCCTGTGGCTGAGCTGCCTTCTCTCCCGCTTAGCGGTGGTAAACGTTTCTTGATAAAGACGTACTATCTGCAGAGACCCCTCCACACCCCAAAGGTAAGGGTTTAAGTGGCCTTATAACTGCCGTTACTTATCTTCACAGTGGGCAGCGGGAATCTGCTCAGTGGCGGCGGTTTTCATTTCACTGTATATATTTTTAGTGACTGGTTATAAATCAGGCTCATCCCTGGGGCTTGGGGTCTGAGGTCTCTGGCACGCCAGGCCAGGCTGGAGAACCATCCCCCCTGCCTGCACTTCCGGCACTGATGGTCCTCAGGAAGGCAGGGCGCAGGGCCTCTGTCTCAAGGGTGCACCAAGGGGACTCCTGGGTCCCTCAGGCCTGTACCCAGCCCCTTCTCCAAGCAACAGCCTCTTTCCCGTCCTCCTGGGCTTGTCCCCAGCAAACCCTGTTCTCTCATCGCAGCATCTGATACACTCATCCCGTGAGGCACAGCTGTCTGATAACAGCCTGCTGCTATCTTTTTCCTGGGGAATCGCTATGGTTGCACACTCATCCATTCTTAAGCCATCAGAACTCATCTCTAGTGATGAAATTACTGAGAAGCACATGGGAAAGGACTCCTAAACCCCCAGAAATCATGACCTCTGAGTTCCCACCACTTCTGTCTCTGTGTGACAGATGCTCAGTGATCTCCACTCATGTCCCCTTGCTCCCACCCCTGTGATGTATCCACACCTAGCTTCCAACCACCTGGGGTTAATTGTCTGCAGGTTTCTGTCTGCAAATACCACTCCGCTCCCCTGCACTGGAGGTCGAAGTGACAGGAGCTCAGCTCCCTTTTCCTTGGGTGGGATAGGTCACGAAGGGTCCTGAAGTTCTCCCGAAGGATGAAACTCCATTAGTTACTGGTGGCTGTGGCTGGCTGAGTGACCCTGTACCTGTCCAGTCTCATGTCCCCAGCCCCCTTCTTACCTCCTGATAAGCCTTGTGCACTAGCACCCCATCTCAGAGCTTCTGAGGATAATAACTTTGTATGCAAGTGACCTCATATCCGAGGCACAGCCTCAGATGTCCCCTGGATGGACTGGGGAGGCTGGGGTGATCTTATTCCTCAAGATGCGGCAGTCAAGAGGCTGGTACAGCCTGGAGATCTAGGGGGCATGAGCCCGCACTTAAGAAAGGCAGGAAGAGACCAGGGGTGGGGACCGGGATGGAAGGGGAAACTGAGGACGGAAAGCCTAACGCAGTTGAGGGTGGAGAGCTTGTTGCAGCTGAGGATGGAGAGCCTGGTGTACCAGAGGATGAAGGGCCTGATGCAGCTGTACATACAAGGCCACCAGCAAGAGGCTGGTCCAGCAGACATGCATGGTGGCATCCAGCTGCCCCAGGCAGCCACTCAGCTGTTAAACTCTTGTACAAGCACAGCCCAGAGTCTCAAGTCTGACCCTGGGCTTGGTTCTCTCCCTCCCAAGACAGAAGCCAGCTGAGGGGGTCAGATTGCTCCCAGTGTGCAGCTGGGATGTTTCTGGAACAGAAGAGCTCAAGGCCATGGCCCCACGTCGCATCTTCCCTGCCTCCACCTCCTCTGGGAAGAGCTTTCAAAGGCCGCTCTTGTCCTGCCCCCACCTCCAGAGCAATGGAGTGCCAGAATCACAGCACAGGGGAACACTGGCTCTATTTTCTGTTTCATTTATTAATTTTTTTAAGACCCCAGGAGCTCCTGACTCCTCCATGGGGACACATGCACAAAACCCATCTCTGACCACCCACAGCTCTGCCAGGACCCTTGGTCAGGGCTGCTCCAGGCACTAACGCGAGGGTTCTAGCACCTTCCATCTGACACACTGAGAATCTTTGGAACCTTTCACAGATGTCACCCAGCAACATCACTGTAGCCATGGAACAGGCGGCCCACTCTGGGCACGATGATATCAGAAACACAGAGCGGGGCCTGTAGTCCCCAACTCTGGCACTGTGGTTGGCCTTGCCAGCGCTCCCCTGGGGAAGGCTCCAGTCTTGACCACAGGCCCCAGAGGCAGGGTCAGCCCGTTCCCGTGAGAAAGATCAGCACTCTAGGAGCCACCCTTGCCCTACAGTGGCTTGGAAACAGGGCATCTGGCTCCCTGGGGTTCCCCTTCAGCTCTTGCTCCTGGCACAGGGATGGTCGGATGGGGTGTAACAGTCACTGCCCCCCAGCACGGGCACAGCCAGAGCCTGCTCCTCTGCCCCTTCTCTCCTGGCAGAGGAAGCGACTTCCACTCTGACTCAGCAGCACAGTGGCCTTAACCATCCTGGGAAACTCTGCCTCCCCCTACTAGGGTCCCCATTTCCTGTTCTCGGCAGTGTGGCCATTCATGGGAGGACTTGCCTTTCTCACCCAACTGGACTGTCCACTCCAGGAAAAGCAAACCTTGCCTGAGTGTGCCCTGCTGTGACCCAGTGACCACAACATCGCCTGGGACACACTAGACCCTCAATAAACATGTGGGAAAGACAGGAAGGAGGCAGGGTTGAGGGGAGGGAAGAGCGATCTGAAAAGCAGAGAAATCCAGCCAGAATAACCACTATCTCCTTTCCACAGTCAATTCAGCAAAAAAGGGGGTTTATTTGAAACAGCCCTCTTCTGCTCAAGGACTTTCGATGGCTCACTACTACCCAAAGTCCTAATTCCTCTGTGGCACGTCCAGGCCTCCCCACACCTTACAAAGCTCTCTTGACAACTGCATCTCTCCTTCCACCCCTTTCTCTGAATCCCTCAGGCAAAGTAAGCCCTCTTGTCCACGTCCTTTAAGTAAGCCATCTCACTCCTGCCGCTAAGCCACCACTCTTGTCCCCTTCTCAGCGCCCCTGTCCCACCTTCTTGGAGGATCTGCCTTGGTGATGCCACTCCCCTCCACCCAGAACTTCCTGGCATTTCTTCTCTAAGACTCTCACCTGGTAACAATCAGGTGCCCCCTTTGTGTTCCCTCAGAGGAGGCTCCAAAGGACAACGAGGGACTGGGGACAGGCCAAGTCACCCCAGGAGCAGCCCGAAGAGGAGGAAGCTTGCTGCTTCTGCAGAGCCGGAGCTCTGACTGCACCATGCACCCGTGCACCCAGCCCACCAAGAGCCAGAGAGAGACGGGGCAGTGTCTCAGTGATATCACTGGGGCCCCAGGCGCAGCAGTTCTGGCTTCCTGGGTTTGAGGGGTCTGAGTGGGCTTCTATCAATCACTTGCCACTAAGCATCCTGACTCAGTCTCCATCAAAGAAGAGCCATCCTTTCAGGCCAAGATACCGCCATCTTCCTGGATCTTTCAGCATCATGCATGACCCTCTTGCGGTTCAGAGTTAAGTTCAGCTGCCTGCCCATTTATGGTCCCTGGCTAAGAGTTGGCCTGAAGGACAGGCAAGGGACTGGGGAGGGGGGAAGTAGGGCTTCTGAGGCATCCACTGGGACTCCCTGAGGACCAACTGAGACCACAGAGTGGAGGGAAAACAGTGAAGGGACAGGGCCACTCTGGGAACACCAGGCCAGGCCAGGGGAGGCAGGAGGGTGCACCAGACCCCGCAACCTGCATCAAGCTAGCCTGCCACTTCCACCACTTCCCAGCAACTGCAGTCCAGCCAGCACATGCCCTCCATGAATGCTGCTCTGAAGAAAGCCTGGGACCCCACACACTAAGCATCTAACGCCCACCCCTCCCTTCAAGCCCAGCCCTGGGGCAAGGGCAGCATCCTGGCCTGGGGGACCCAGGTTAGCTCCTTCCCGGGGTCCAGCCGTGCTCACTGTGTGGCCTCGGGCAGACTGCTCTCCTCTCTGGGCCTCAGAGGACCAGATGGCCCGACGGCCCTCCCACTCGGAAGCTCAGAAGAAGCTGGCCCTTTCCAGACAAGCATCTGATTTCCAGTAGGACAGGGACCCCTGTCTCCCGGGCCCCCGCGCCTCACCCACCTGGAGCAGGAGGAGGGGAAGCCGGGTCACCCTGGCCTGCTGGCAGGCAGTCTCTCCCAGCCCAGCCGGGACCCAACCCCCTGCTGCTGCTGAGCCCATAGCCCTGCCACAATCAATTATTCGGCTTCCAAGGGAGGACGTAATGTGGTGATAAAGGACCAGAAGTGAACTGCAGGCTGGTGCTCCTTCTAAAGTGATTTACTCGGCTCCCCTCCACTCTCACACCCTTAATGTAATTATTTACTTTGTCATTAAACACCATCCTTCTACTCCAGTGGTTTTTAGAGCTTCTGGAGCCTATAGACTTGATGAGGGAGGCTGCCCATTGGCCAGAGGCAGCAGAGTCCTCCCTGGGGGGCAGTGGTGCTCACGCAGCCCTGGAACTCATGCCGGGGGTTTAGGGCTAGGACAAAGCCACTCCGAGTCACCCCCAGGCGCCTCTCTCACCCTCTCTTACCACCTTCCTTACCTCCTCCCTCGATCCCTTCCTTCTCTCTTAAAACCGAGATATAATCACATACCATAAAATTCACCCTTTTATGGCATACAATTCAGTGGTTTTTAGTACAGTCACCATGTTGAACAGTCATCACCTCTATCTAATTCCAGAACATCTCATCACCCCAAAAAGGAACTCCATATGCATGAGCAGCCACTCCCACTTCCTTCTCCCCTCCGGCCCTGGCCACCTTTCATCTATTTTGAACAGTTAATGTAAGGGGAACTCTGGCCTTCTGTGACTGGCTTCTTTCATTGAGCATAATGTTAGCAAGGTTCATACCTTGCTATGGTATGAATACCTTCAACTTCAAGGTGCTGAAGTATGTATCAGTATTTCAATCCTTTACTTTACCAAATAATATTCCATTATGGGGATAGACAACGTATTATCCATTCATTGGCTAATGGACTCCTAGGTGGCGCCAGTGGTAAAAGAACATGCCTGCCAATGCAGGAGACGCGAGAGATGCAGGTTTGATCCAGGGGTCAGGAAGATTCCCCTGGAGGAGGGAATGGTAACCCACTACAGTATTCTTGCCCAGAAAATTCCATGGACACAGGAGCCTGGCAGGCTACAGTCCAGGGGGCTGCAAGGAGTCAGATGCAACTGAGTACAGCTAATGGCCATTTGCGTTATTTTCATTCTGGGGAGCTAACATTCATCTACAAGGTTTTGTAGAAACGCATGCTTTCAATTCTCCTGGGCAGATACCTAAGAGCGGAATTGCTAGGTCCTCCCTCCCTCCTTTTTTGATCCCGTAGTCAGCCCTGAGCTGGCAGAGTTGGGGGCCTGGCATGAGGGCACCCCTGAGGGCAGAGGTCAGCTGGAAAACACCACACTACTCTGGCCGCTAATGGCACAGCCAGGAGTTGCCACAGGCCCCCTGAGGCAGGTGAGGTCACCCTCCCATGAGCATAGTGACAGTAGCCTCCTGCTGGCCACGTGCAGATCCTCACCGCTACCCAGGTGAGTCCTGTCACCACCACTTCACACATCAGCCAAGGGTGCCCCACTCCCGTACCTGACTGAAGGCACCTGTTGCTTTCCTTGGCACCAACGCAGCCCACAGAAGTGTGATCAGTGGGCAGACTCTGGACCAGAAATGGGACAAGTTTTCTCTATCGCATCCAGCCTCACAATGCGCACGTCTGGCAACCTCTGCTTCCCTTTCTGACCCTCTTCTCCCCAGGCTCAGCTGCCCCAGCCCCTGGTACTCAGGTGCCGACAGCTGTCCATGGGGAGGGTCCTGGCACCAGGGAACCTAGGTCACAAAGAAGGATGAAAGACAATGTGGGCCTCTGCAGGAACCCAGAGGCGAGGTGATAGCTAAGGGTGAATGGAAGGTTCTGGCTTGGGAGCGGCGAGTGCTGTCCTGCCCTGCCCAGCATCACCCTGCTCTGGCTTCATGCACAAGGCTTAATGTCCAGAATGGCAGGGACGGAGGGCAGCACAGAGTGCAAGCCTGCTGTCTATCTCCAGCACCACGCCAAGCCCGAGCCCTCCTCCCAAATGCGGCTGCTCAAAGGGAATGAAAAGTCACATGTGGCAAAGTGCTTCGCCCTGCCCAGTGTCGGGACTTCAGGCAGCCCAGCTCCCCCCAACACAAGCTGGCAGTCCACACCCACTGGGAGCAGTGCCAGCCAGCACACAGGGAAGGGGCCAAGGGCAGTTTTCTCAAGACAGAGCCCCTCCAGCCCCCTCCCTCCCTGCCTGCCCCCAGAGAACAGGCTGCCTAAACCTGGCATGTGTGCTAAGCCACCTCAGTTGTGTCTGACCCTGTGCAATCCTATGGACTATAGCCAGCCAGGCTCCTCTGTTCATGGGATTCTCCAGGCAAGGATACTGGACTGGGTTGCCATGTGCTCCTCCAGGAGATCTTCCTGACCCAGGGATCAAACCTGCATCTCCTACATCACCTGCATTGGCAGGCGGGTTTCTTTACTACTAGTGCCACCTGGGCCTCTTGATGAAAGTGGAAGAGGAGAGTGAAAAGGTTGGCTTAAAGCTCAACATTCAGAAGACGAAGATCATGGAATCCGGCCCCATCACTTCATGGCAAATAGATGAGGGAACAGTGGAAAGAGTGACAGACTTTATTTTTCTGGGCTCCAAAATCACTTCAGATGGTGACTGCAGCCATGAAATTAAAGGACGCTTACTGCTTGGAAGAAAAGTTATGACCAACCTAGACAGCATATTAAAAAAAAGAGACATTATTTTGCCAGCAAAGTCTAGTCAAGGCCATGGTTTTTCCAGGAGTCATGTATGGATGTGAGAGTTGGACTATAAAGAAAGCTGAGTGCAGAAGAATTGATGCTTTTGAACTGTGGTGTTGGAGAAGACTCTTGAGAGTCCCTTGGACTGCAAGGAGATCCAACCAGTTTATCCTAAAGGAAATCAGTCCTGATTATTCATTAGAAGGACTGATGTTGAAGCTGAAACCCAAATACTTTGGACACCTGATACAACAAACTGACTCATTTGAAAAGACCCTGATGCTGGGAAAGACTGAAGTGGGGAGGAGAAGGGGACAACAGAGGATGAGATGGTTGGATGGCATCACCAACTCAATGTACATGAGTTTGAGTGAATTCTGGGAGTTGGTGATGGACAGGGAAGCCTGGCATGCTGCAGTTCACAGGGTCGCAAAGAGTCGGACACGGCTGAGAGACTGAACTGAACTGAGTGCCACCTGGGAAGCCCGCCTAAACCTGGAAGGGGCTCCAAATGAGCCTTGCACACTTAGAGCCAGGCTAGGCTGGGCCTCCAGCCTCCTCGTATGCCTGTGCAGCAGCTGGTGGACGCAGGTGGAGCAGGGGCCTCTGGACACAGCATTATAGAGCTTCCCAGTCCCAAGAGAGGGGCTTGTGCTGGGGCTGGGGAGTGAAGGGATCTGCTCTCCCAAGGGGCAGCCAGAGCCAGCCACCTCCAGCCCGTTTCAGACACCAAGACCTTTGTATTATATATGCTTTTCCTCCGGCTAGAACACCATCCCCCTGGCACATCATGGACAACCTGCTCCTCCATGTTCAGATACCTGTGCATTCACGCCTTCATTTCTTCATGCTCAGATATCTATTGGAAGCATACATGCTACTCTTGGAAAATAGTTCTAGAATAAACCTAATAGTAGCCACAATAATACAAATATAGCAGAAACTAGTCCATACAGACTGTCTACTACATGCCAGGTGATGTCGAAGCACTCTACACTATTTACCTGCATCGCAGTCTTCAAATGGTAAGTATTTTGCCCAATTTTAAGATGAGGACACCAGTATTCAAATCAGCAAAGGATACTCAGCTGCCAAGTAGCAGAGCAAGGATTCAAACCTCATCTTCCCGAGCCTGAGCCCCGGGTCCCAGACCACAATGACCGTCCCAGAGCTGGTGCTCCATGCATCATCCACGCAGCTGCCCTAAGTCCTGCCACACTCTGCAAACACCTCCTTGGTAACATCTCCCCAGCCACCTGATCTGAATGTGCGGCTGCTCCCAGCAGGACCCCAGCTGAGAGCCAGCACACAGCTGCAGCCGATGGCCTTCCCAGGGACGACTCAGCCTTCAGAGCCTTCGGGCCCCACTTCTTCCCTGCACTTTTCCTGGTGACTCGGGCCTCAGGCAATGGCCATATCAGCACCGTGAGTTGGGGCATCGGGTTTCTCCACAGGCCAAGCTCTTGGGGACAAGCATTATTAGTCTTGGATGACTCCTCTCCTCCTCCCCACCTGCCCAATCTGGTGCTGGCATTCAGATGCACTGCTTTCCCCCTTCACCCATCAGTGTGCCGAAAAGGAGGGGACACCCCTAAAGCCACAGGAACCTCAGTCCACATGGTCCAGTGGCCACACATCCACCTGGGTACCCCAGTCACCCCTGGGCCTAACTGCAGGGCAGTCAAAAGGCCTCCCCCTTCCTGGGTCCTATAGGTCCCCAGACACCACTGCCCATCCCGCCACGCCTGGTTGCTGGACCCCTTGCCCCCAGCTGCCCTGCCCAAGACTGCCTCCCACTGCAGGTGAGCTTCCCAGCTGGCCCTCCCATTCCAGCATGGCAAGGACCTGACTTCAGCCTCTGTGGCTGGCTCCCAGATGCCCAGGGGAGGGGAGGGCAGTCTGAACACGCCATCTGCCACCCTGGAGCCCCTCTCAGGCCACACACCCCAAACTAGAGGCACGTGTGCCAGCCTGCTGACTGCCCCCAAGCTCTTGCCCTCCTGACGGGCTAATGCATTTAGTATCTTTTCTGTCTAAATTTGTTTTTGCTTTTTTGAATATTTACTTATTTGGCTGTGTTGGGTCTTAGGCCAAACATGTAGGATTTTTGTTGCAGTGCACAGAGTCTCTGGTTGTGGTACCCTGGCTCTGGACTCAGTAGTTGGCTTGTGGAATCTTAGTTCCTTGACCAGGGATTGAACCCATGTTCCCTGTATTGCAAGGCAGATTCTTAACCAGTGGACCACCCGGGAAGTCCCTAATTTTGTATTTTTTTTAAAAAAAGGGCTTCCTCCAAAAGCCTTGGCTTTGGCTGGGGCTCTGAAGTCCACTGTGTCTGACCTTTATGACCCTCTCTTCTGCATGTACAAGCTACTTTCCTGTCTTCTGAGGTCAAGGTCACCTTGATAAACCCTCTTGAATATACTTGGTCATGTTCCTACAGAGTTTACTTATGTCTGGCTTCATGATAATCCCCTATCATGGGTTATATTGTTTCATTATCACAACAACCCTTTAAGGAAAGGACAGAATGAACCCTATTTTTCAGATGAGGAAACTAAGAACAGAGAGGTTAAGAAATCTGCCCAAGCTCACACAACCAGTAAGTCCAACAGTCCAGTTGCATCTAGGCAGTTGAGCTCTGGAGCCCAAGCTTTGTTTGTTGTTGGCTCCAGAGCCTTAGACTTCAGTGTGTTCAGCCATTTCCTGGGCATCCCACTGTCCACAGGTTCAGACTGGGCTGTCTCAAGCTAGGGGCCAGCTTCAGTTTCCTTCCATCCGTTGTTAGTGGCACCGTGAAGGTGAAGGTCAGCTCTTCTTTCTGCTAAGCACCTCTCTGCCTCCAGCCATGGTGACTGGTCCAGGTGTGGGTATGGCAGCGGGACCAGCAAACCCAGGGTCTCCTGTGCCCGCATGTGCAGACAGTCTCTGAAGGAGGCCCCTTCCTCCTTCTGGGGCCTCTATGCTGAGATGAAGTAGGCCTGGAGCTGCCCACAGCTGGGTGCCCTCCCACTGCCAACTGAGCACATGGGTGCAGCCCACATAGGTTCTGAAATGAGGTAGTGGGGAGGAGAGCAGGAGAAATAAGTCAGACACATCCCAGAGTCCCCAGAGACAGCAGACTCAGGATGCCCAGGGCTGGAGGTGGTTTCAGTTGGGTTTCTGTTACTTGCAACCCCATAACCTGACCCCAAACTGGGAACTTTCTGCCCTTGTCACCTCTGTTGCCCTCCATCCTGTGGATTTCCAGGTCTGGTCACATCTCGGTTTCTTGGCCCCATCACTGCCCTGGTCCAGATCGTCATCACCTTTCACTTGAACTATTGACAACAGGTCTCTCCCAAAGCAGCTCCCTCCAGTCCAGCCTTCCCCTTTCTGCCAGCCAGAGCCATCTCTACACAAACATGGGTCAGCCTGGTCCTCCCCACAGCACTGCAAGGATTTCCCACCATTTCCTAGGGATGCCCAAGCTCCTTGGAACAATTAATGAGGGCCTGCATGCACGGCTGGAGAACTGAACTCTTTCACCTTGGGGCTCTCACTCACGTGGCCCTCACTTCCTGGAACACCTGTCTGTCTCTTCCTTCATCTGGTCAGCTCTTGTCACCCTTTTAGGCTCAGCTGAGTGTCTCTCCTCCAGAAAATCATCCTTGGTCACCATTCTAAAGGTCCCAAAGCTTCTCCTCTACACTGCTCTGGGGTTCTGTGCGTCACTGCCCTCTGTCCCCATTAGGCCATATGATCCTTGAGGGCAGAGAACAGAACTCATCTTGACACCTCTAGGGCCACGTTGGAGGCTGAAACATAGCAGGGCCTCAGCAAATGACTGACCTGCATTAACCTTCTGAGTCTCACTTTCTCGTCCATCAACAGCTGAGCTTATACAAGGTGACCTCTGTAGAACTCTATAAGTCAGAAGCCAACTCCACACAAGATGACTTTGGTGACATCTTTCCTGATTGAATTTTTGCAATTCAGAGGCTGAAAGGGGATGAGCTTCTTTTTTCCATTTCCTATTCTCCCCACATGGAGAAGATCTGTGTGGCCTCTAGAAATTATGTTAACTTGATCAATTAAAAAAAACCACAATAATTGTCATTTCTAGTCCTCATAGTTGGAAAAAGTTAATATCTTGCCTTTGCTCTTGGCTTCGTGCCAGAGTCAAATTAGATTTATGAATTTAGCATGATTGCAAGTTAACAGATAACTCCATGTTCTGCTGAGCCAGTGCAAACCTTTAATGTTTAATCAAGAAGTAGAATTAGGAGTTAAGTATGCCTTGCTTGGGATATTAAAAAAATAAAATAAGAAATATCCCTAAGCCTTCTAATCACAACCAACTTCCAGTCTGTCTAGCTGGTCAGGGTTATTCTCAGCTGATGTAACTTCAGAAAATAGGGCTCCTAGTCCTAAGGGAATGGACCCTTCATTTTAACAAAGAATGGAGGGTTGGAGGAACCCCTACAGGCAAGCCAAACCATTTGAGCATCACTCAGAGCCCTCATCCACTGCAAGAGATGGGATAATTAGTGTATGAGTCTGCTAAACTGTGGTAACAAAAGAACCACAAACTGAATGGCTTAAATAAGAGAAATTGACTTGTTCACACTTCTGGAGATTGGAAGTCCAAGATCGAAGAGTCGTCAGGGCCATAATCTTTCAGAAAGTGCTGGAAAAGGATCTGATCCAGGCCTCTCTTCTAGCATCTGGCAGTTTCTTGGTTTAAGGCACTATGATCCCAATTTTCACATGGCATTCTCTCTGCACATGTGTCTAAGTGTTCAAATCTCCCCATTTTTTAAGGATGCAAGTCATATTGGATTGGAGAAGGAAATGGCAACCCACTCCAGTGTTCTTGCCTGGAGAATCTCAGGGACAGAGGAGCCCGGTGGGCTGTCGTCTATGGGGTCGCACAGAGTCGGACACGACTAAAGTGACTTGGCAGCAGCAGCAGCAGCATATTGGATTAAGGCAAAATGCTCCACAAGACCACATCTTAACTAAGTATTGTGGCAAGGAACTTATTTCTAAATAAGGTTACATTCCAAGGTCTTGGGGGCCAGGACTTCAGAATACAAGTCCAAGGGGGCAGAGAGATACAATTCAAACCATAATAGTCATCTTGATGGAAAAAGGTTGAAACATTCAGTCATTTGCCTCTAGACTTTGCTTTTGGTTCTTTCCCCAGATCTAGCTAATTGTTTTTAGGATGTTTTTGCTAATAACCTCCTGTCCCTTTTCTAAATATAGCTTTCTAAGGGTCTACCGTAAATAGCTTCGGCCTTGATTAACGTGGTTTACAAATTATACAGATTGGCATTTTCATAAGCAAAATGCAAGAATATGCAGCAAATGGACATCTCTGGTGGTCCAGTGGTTGAGAATCCACCTGCCAATGCAGGGAACACGGGTCCATCCCTGGCCTGTGAAGAGCCTCCATGCTGCAGATCAGGTAAGCCCACGCGCCGCAAATACTGAGCCTGCGTGTTGCAACTACTGAAGCTCATACACCCAAGAGCCTGTGCTCCGCAACAGGAGAAGCCACTACAATGAGAAGCCTGCACGCCGCAATGAAGAGTAGCCCTCACTCTCTTCAACTGGAGAAAAAGCCCATGTGCAGCCACAAAGATCCAGTGCAGCCAAAAATAAGCAGATAAATAAATTTAAAAAAAAAAGTGTAGAAGAGTCCAGAATCAAGAGTTTGATTCTAGAGCCCAGATTTTCAAAACAAAAGAATATGCAGAAAATGCAAGAATGTTGGCGAAAGCACCACGCTGATGGCTGCCCTGGACATCCAGAGCCCAGCTCTTCTCCTTAGCCCAGCGCCTCTGGGGGTGCCTTTTCATATTGGTACACTTTAGACCTAGCTTTTCAGATGCAGCAAGAAACAACTTTTCTTAGCGTTCAGGCAGCAGAGCAGCTAGAAATGATGGTTCCTCTTTGCAGAACATGGTGAAATATTGATAGGTTAAGCCAAAGAGAATATAATAAATATACAATTGCCTGCTAAATTGGTCATTATGTTTTCAAGACTCTCGTTTTGACAGGAAGCCACAGGCTGCAGTGTTTTGGGGGCGGGCAGGAGAGGAAATCTTATAATTGAGGAAATCATATTCATGTCTTTTATTTTTAATTATTGAAAAACTCTCCATGATCAGATTTCAGAAGAACAAATTGGTCTGAGTCAGGAACACCAACATCTCATGGGAGTGCCATCATGTCCTGGAAAAATACAAAACAGCAGGATCTCTTTGTGAGGCCAAATATCCCACAAACGTTGAGGGCATGAGAGAGTACACGGGGAACTGTCATGCTGAGATGGGGTAGCAGCCCCCTGCCCCCCAATATCTGCCCCCTCAAGCCTTGCCTCAGCATCCAGGAAGCTCTGGAGACAAGAAAGCCTGCCAGCTGCACGACCATGGACTTGTTCTGACCCCTGCTTCTTCCTTTCCTGGTAGCTCAGCTGGTAAAGAATCTGCCTGCAATGCAGGAGACCCCAGTTCAATTCCTGGGTTGGGAAGATCCCCTGGAGAAGGGATAGGCTACCCAGTCCAGTATTCTTGGGCTCTCTCGGTGGCTCAGATAGTAAAGAATCTGCCTGCAATGTGGGAGAGCTGGGTTCAATCCTTGGGTTGGGAAGATCTCTTGAATGAGGGCATTGCTACCCACTCCAGTATACTTGCCTGGAGAATCCCCATGGACAGAGGAGCCTGGTGGGCTACAGTCCATGGGGTTGAAAAGAGCTGGATACGACTGAGCGAATAAGCTTCCTCCAGGGGGATCATAGTCTTTGACGGGTAAGACAAAACACACACCCACACAAAGGTCAAGCTTTCTCCCTCTCCCTAAGGCAGAAGATGTTACCTGCCACTGTCTAGGTAGATAGAAACCAATGTTTCACTCCTGGCTTCATCCCAAGTGAGCTCCAGATCGATTACAACCTCCTCCTGCACGTGGGTGCACCTTCCCCCAGCCCATCTCCCACCCCTTCATCCATCATCAGCTGCTGCCTGCAACCTCATCAGGATCTCCAGCCTTTCCCACCACGTGGTCTGGAGACCACCACACCCCCGCCCCCTGCAATGCACTTCTCATATCTGAGCTCTAAATTACTCTGACAGCTCGTCCTTGATAAAGAACGATGGAGGATTATGCTTCTGATCAGGGGTTGACTAACTGTGAAATGCAAAGTCACTGTCCCCAAAGTGCCAGCCATCACTTAGAAAATAAGGAGGGAGCCTAACCAGCTTGCTAGGGCCTGGATTCTAAGAAGAAGGAGGCTGGCGGACTTGACCGTTTTATGCATTTGAAGGGAGTGTATCACCCTTTGGCTTTTATTTATCTTACAATGGTGCTGGGTCTTCGCTGCCGCATGGACTTCTCTGTAGCTGCAGGGAGCAGGGTCTGCTCTTTAGTTGTGGTGGGTGGGCTGCTCACTGCGGTCTGGCTTCTCTTGTCGGATAACACGGCTCTAGGCATACAGGCTTTAGGAGGTGCGGTACATGGGCTCAGTAGTTGTAGCTCCTGGGCTCTAGAGCACAGGCTCAATAGTTGTGGCTTAGTTGCTCCGTGACATGTGGGATCTTCCCGGATCAGGGATTGAACCCATGTCTCCTGCATTGGCAGGCAGATTCTTTACCACTGAGCCATCAGGGAAGCCCCGTCCCTTGGTTTTCCTGTGTCCTTTTTAGTCATTTGTCCTGTCACTGGCCCTCTCAGGCTTCCAGACAGCAGAGGTCAGGAGTGGTGCAGCCCCATTGGTCAGGTGAGTAGCCTGAGATGTAGAGACAGTCTATTGTGTAGATGTGTAGACAAATAAGATTCTCAGCATCTGTCAAAGGGCCACAGTGTCTGACACGGGGCCCACCTTCTTCTCCTGGCTGAGTCAGATAAGGATCAGGCAATCAGGAGGCTGAGTGCATGTGCCTGTCCTCAACTGAAGGACCACCACTCTCCATCAGAGTGGCTGGCACGCTGGGAGCCCTGGAACTTCCTCACAAGGCTGGGTAGTCAGTCTCCTAAACGAAGCTGGGTCAAGGCCATCTTTTCACATGACTACTTTGTTGATCTGGTTCCCATCCCAGAAGGAGACCCAAATCCTTGGCTGGACTGGGTTCTTCTGGGTGGGAGTGGGTTTTTGAGGTCTTGTGGCTGCAACAGAGGATCCTAAGATGGTCCTGCCTGGACCTGGAGGAGTGGGCAAAGGTGAGGCCAGGAACGAAGGAGAGTCAAGGTCCACAAGGTCTGGACCAGAAGAACAATGGCAAAAGTTTAAGAGCAATGGGGTGCCCTCTCTCTTAAATGTTGTTCTTGTCTTCTCTTGGAGAAGACATTTAGAAACAAGGGAGATGAAAGCAAGCAAAAAGAGGTATAGATCTGCTGGAGGAGGCTGCGTCCGGTGAACAGGAACAGAGGTTTCATCTCTTATGTTGGTTCCACACGTGTTGGTGCTGCCTGTACCTCTGAGGCTCAGAACCGCAATATTTATTCTCTCGCAGCTTTGGAGGCCAGAAGACCAAAAGTCAAGGTGTCAGCAGGGCCGCCGCCTCTCCACAGGCTCTCAGGAAGGGTCCTTCCCTGCCTTGCCAGCTCCTGGTGGCCCCTGGTGCTCCCTGGCTTGTGGGAACCTTACTCCAACCTCTGCCTTCAGTTTCTACGTTCAGCTCTGCCACCATCTGATACAGACACCAGGTATCAGCTTTAGGGTCCCTCCCTACCCTCCAATAAAGATGATTTCATCTTGAGGTCCTTAACTAATGACATCTGCCAAGAGCCTATTTCTAAATAAGGTCATGTCCTGAGGACCCAGGATCGAGGTGGCTATGAGCTTGCTCAGTTGCTAAGTCGTGTCTGACTCTTTGTGACCCCATGGAGTGTCGCCTGCCAGGCTCCTCTGTCCATGGGATTTTCCAGACTAGGATACTGCAGTGGGTTGCCATTTCCTACTTCAGGATAAGAGTTTAGGGGGACACTATTCAACTCCTTACTCGCTCCAGCTCAGCCCCAGAGTCTCCTGGGATAAGGCCAAAGACACGTGGGCCTCTGTTCTGGGGCTCACCTCATCAGCCTCCCCTATCTTCCCAGTTACTCCAACCCCACTGTGCTCATCTCTCCCCTCCCCCAGGCTGGTAGAGACTGGTGGACAGCTCTTCGGATCACCCTCCTCTCTTTGTCCATTGACTTGTTGAAGCAAAGTCAGAGCTCTCTCAGCCTTCTCTGCCTGGAAGGTTATGTTGCAAGGAAGCGCCCAGCTCTGGCCCTGGGGTCAGAACACCTGGCCCCTGTTAGATGCTGGGATCACCTGCCAGCCAGCTCCTGGGATCAGCTGTGCCCGTTCCAGTTGTGTGCATACATGTGTGTGTCTCTTTCTCTCTGGCTCCTTCCTGACTTAAAAGGGAGATCTGAGGTCAACTCCCGACTGTGGGTTAGGCCTGCCTGGGTGGCCAAAGCCTCAGGACATAATCAGACCAGAGTGGAAGGACTGGAGTTATGTCAGTAGAGTTGGACCAGGGAAGGGCAGGGGTGGGGAGAAGAAACCTAAATGCAGTCTATCGGAGATTTGCATGAGCAACTAAGGGGAAGATGTGCAGATTTGGGGGCTGGGGCACATAGACCCAGGGTTAAAGCTTGCTTCTTACTGTGTCCTCTGGGCCTCAGCTGGCTCATATACAGCAAGGACAAGAGGAGTATCTTCTTCACAGGGTTATTATGAAGACTGATTGGGGAAGCGCTGAAAGCACTTGGTACTCTACTAGGCTTCTAGCCTACTACCTAACCTGAGTTCCTTCCTCGCTTTCCTCAGTCCAGAAGCAGAGTGGGTGTCAGGGCAGGAGCTGCAGCAGAGGTCTAGGGAGACGGTGTCTGGAGGAGAGGTTCAGATGGAAGCCGGGTCACCCACTAAGACGGGGCAGGGCTTAGGTGAAGGGGAATTATCAGAGAAGGAACAGACCTGGCAAGCCGCTATGAGGATGCTCCTCATGCACTGGGATAGACTCTTGCTGAGTCCTCACTCTGCCTTATTATCTTTTCATAGAATGTTGAGTCCCTCCCTCTCCCTCCACCCCAATGGATGGCATTGTCGTCGGTATCGCGGAAGAGGAGAGGACAGGAAATTTGGAGAAACGCCTCTTTCCTCTGGTCGCCCAAGCTCCCTTTGGTTGTCTCCACACTGCATTTCCCCTCCAACGTGGCTCTGGGTGCCAAAAGCAGAATCCGGATAGATACGGGCCGTTTCCTCTGCAGCCGAACAATAACAGAGGATAATCATCCATTGGGCGCTGTTTACCGCTGTGCATTTGATTGCAGGTCTTGTGGCCAGGGATGGTCACAGCCCGAGCCTCCCTAATGACCTGGAGAGCAGAGCAAAGGACGCGATTATTCTGTTTATTGAGAATTAAAACAAATCCGGTCAGAGGAGAAGTCATCTGCTATTTGGCTCTTCCCAAAAGCAATTACCTGTAATTGTGCTGCTTCAGGAAAGACAGCCCCTGGTATTTGAGGTCCAAAACCATTTCAGCAACCTGAAAAGGCCCAGAGGAGACTAATCATAGCATTTTTCTCAGAGCCCAAGCCACTGCACTTCCTTATGATTTGGGCTCAATTTATAGCCTATGTGGCCCTTCGCAGGTGCAGAGAACAGTGTGTGTGTTGGCGGAGGCGTGGGTGTTAATTGGAAAATTCTGCAAACCACCTTTATCAAAGGTGAGACAGCCTGCTGGCCTGTTAGTTCAAATGGTTTCATCTTGTCCAGCTGAGCTGCGTTCAGGCTCTAGGGCTTCTTGTTGGCTTTGTAAATTTGTATGTGTTTAAATTAAAGATCCAAATGGAATGGGTTGGCTATCGTGGCCCATGGTGTGTGGGGATTGATTGTGAGGTATATTTCAAGATGATTTTTACTACTCACCGGAAAAATACTGAGGTTGGTGAATAATTTACTCAGAGAATCGCTTCCAGTGGAATGAAAGTCATCCTAATGGTATTATGACATCCATTCACCTGTGAAGTACTTAATTTAGCGAGAGATCATAGGGGGGCCTTGGAGCCAAGTCCTGGTAAGGCACTGAAGCCACCGCCTGTCTCATCCAGGCTGCACGCACCAGCAGGGAACCACAGCCACCGTCGAACTGTTCATGGTTATTGATATGATCACATGTTTTAAGATTGGATGACTCTGGATATCTCGATTCTTTCATCCTCCTATACCACCGCCAGAGGCAATGTCCAGATCTGAGGACATTTATGTGACATTATTCCATGTGGTATACATCATTCTGCTACGTGAATCACCCCCCATCCCTGCAAATTGCTAGGGGGGCCATCATCCCCATTTCTTAGCTAGAGAAACTAGGGTTCTGGAAAGCCCTTTGAATGACCTGTAGGTTCCCTGCAAGTGTCTCCACAGGAAGCAAGTGGGCGGTAATGACAGTTGCAAGTGCAGCGAGTGACCCAATGGAGTTTGGGATGCTGTGGTCATTGGCACGCAATGTGCTCAGCTGTCCCCATCTGTGCGGAGATGATATAAACTCAGTGAGGTTGAAACATCTGCCTGCCCTCACTCATCATCAAGATGGGTCTTACTGCACATCCAAGCAAAATTAGACTGGTGAAAGAACAACCTCAGAATGCAAAGAAAAGCCATTTCTCCTTGATGGCTGGCCGAGACCCTCTGCGTAAACAGAAACACAAAGGAATATAAAGTCTATATTTCCATTTGCTTGTCTTTTCCCTTGATTACTGACTGTGGCAGCTGGGTTTAAGGGTGGAAAGAAGGAAACTAACAGCTGTGGAGTGAACCAAGCCCAGGTACTTAGTTCTTATCAATTGGCAACGATCTTAAAATATGGTTATTACAGAAGCAGG
The DNA here is from genome assembly GCA_006408675.1 of Madoqua kirkii. Lineage (NCBI taxonomy): Eukaryota > Metazoa > Chordata > Mammalia > Artiodactyla > Bovidae > Madoqua > Madoqua kirkii. The sequence continues at coordinate 35,703 of SJYC01134727.1, forward strand.
CACTGTCGGTTTTCTCCTCAGTATCCTTTTCTCTCTTCCTCCTCCCTAATGGAGCTCACGTAACTTGCAGGAAGCTAACTGATCCCCAGATTCAGGAGACAACTGCCACTGGTATAAATTAGGTATAGTTAGTTATTACATTGGAGAAGGAAATGGCAACCCACCCCAGTACTCTTGCCTGGAAAATCCCATGGGCGGAGGAGCCTGGTGGGCTGCAGTCCATGGGGTCCGCGAAGAGTCAAGACACGACTGAGCGACTTCATTTTCACTTTTCACTTTCATGCACTGGAGAAGGAAATGGCAACCCACTCCAGTGTTCTTGCCTGGAGAATCTCAGGGATGGTGGAGCCTGGTGGGCTGCCGTCTATGGGGTCGCACAGAGTCAGACACGGCTAAAGTGACTTAGCAGCAGCAGCAGTTACTACATCCCTTTCCTACTGAGGGGTTCAGAATCCAGGCTTCACTGGTCAGTGCATGACATTCTCCTGGTGAATGCTATTGGTCCAGAGTGGGCACATGACTTCAGCTGGTCCAATCAGATTAATGGGGCTGATTTTTATCCCAAGACTCCCACTAACTAGGCGGGGGTGGCACTCTACGTTCCTCCACTCTACTTTCTGGTGTCCCTCTTCTGATCAAGGGGAGCCGGCCAGAACAGTGTAGACATCATGAATTACAGGGCCGTGACACTGAACCTCAACCACACCTATAACCTGCTCTTCCACAGAACTGCCTGTCACAAGAAAACCTTCTTTACTATTGAAGGCATTTTGAGGATGGATTCTACCACTTGCCGTCCAGAGCATCCTAAGCATATATGATTGGTGCCACTCATCTTCTTGATGAAGAGTGTGACTCATACGTATTGAGTAGTTTCCTTGAATCGGGTAACCATCCCTCCTCCAATCAGCTGAGACAGTTTGCAATAATGAGAGGTGAGGTATGTTAATACCATCGTTTAGAATGGACCTGGTTACCCAAGTCCAGGGTCTGTTTCTTTGGACTGTAGATGAAGCAGCTTCCCTAAATCACATGTCCCGTGTCCAGATAGAAGGGAATTGTCCCTTTCTTAAGGTATTTTCCACTTCATAGTCTAGTTCTATGTTTGACACATTCTCAATAAATATTGATCTAATGACCAAGTCCAGGGTCTGTTTCTTTGGACTGTAGATGAAGCAGCTTCCCTAAATCACATGTCCCGTGTCCAGATAGAAGGGAATTGTCCCTTTCTTAAGGTATTTTCCACTTCATAGTCTAGTTCTATGTTTGACACATTCTCAATAAATATTGATCTAATGGGATAAAGAGAAGACTGTCTCCATCCACATCTTACCCGTTCCTTGTTTCAATTACAAGTTCAGCCTTGCTCCATCTTAGCAGAATGCTAAGTAGCACGCTCCCCTCAAATGTGTAAAATGGAAAAGGACCTCAGCCAGATACCAGCTTGTGGGAAAGCATGTGAATGAACACATGTCTGCTCTGGCCCTAAAGTGGCGTCTCTGGGGACAGGGACTCTAGCAGTGTTGCGACAGTGACACAGATGGTGGTTTAGACCATGGCCTCCAACCCCCATCCGGGGCCCTGTCTGCACAAACCAATCAACACAGAGGCCTGACTCTGTAGCTGTTTAACTGTGTTTGAAAACAGTGCTGACCCAGTGAGCTGGTAAAGCAAACGATGTGCTGGAGACCCTATAACCCAACCATTCTGTTCAAGATGATGCCGTGGAGAAACATATGATCGTGTATAGCAGGAAGCCTGTATAAGGAGATCCACAGCCATATTGTTTGTAAAAGTGAAAAAGGATGGAAGGAAAAGAAATTCTGGTGTAGTCAAATGATGGAAAAGAATGAACTAGCTCCATACCTTTCAGTGGAAGGACTGATGTTGAAGCTGAAACTCTAATACTTTCGCCACATGATGCAAAGAACTGACTCACTGGAAAAGACCTGTTGCTGGGAAAGATCGAAGGTGCAAGGAGAAGGGGACGACAGAGGATATGATGGTTGGATGGCATCATCGACTCGATGGACACGGGTTTAAGCAGGAGTCGGTGATGGACAGGGAGGCCCGGCATGCTGCAGTGCACAGGGTCACATGGAATCGGACATGACTGAGCGACTGAACTGAACTGAACTGAGCCCCATGCCTAAACCAGATGGGTCTCTACATATGCATGCATTATAGTAGCATGCATGGGAAAATTTTAAAAAGTAAATGAATACCTTTTGGCAGATATGTGTGTGAGTGTGTTTGGATGTGTAGTAAAACATTTTTTAAAAAGATGCTTGGGGCTGGTGCACTGGGACGACCCAGAGGGATGGTACAGGGAGGGAGGAGGGAGGGGCATTCAGGATGGGGAACACACGTATATCTGTGGAGGACTCATGTTGATGTATGGCAAAACAAATACAATACTGTAAAGTAATTAACCTCCAATTAAAATAAATAAATTTATATTTTAAAAAAAGCATTAAGTGGTGCAAGTGGTAAAGAACCTGTCTGCCAGTGCAGGAGACATAAGAGATGGTGGGTTCAATCCCTGCGTTGGGAAGATCCCCTGGAGGAGGGCATGACAACTCACTCTAGTGTTCTTGCCTGGAGAATCCCATGGACAGAGGAGCCTGGTGGGCTATGGTCCATAGGGTCAGACACGACTGAAGTGACTGAGCAGAGCACAGCACAGACAGGAAACAATGGCTTTAAATTTATAATCCTAATTGCTTTGCAGGATGAAGCTTAGATACTGAAATCAGGGGCACGTTTGTCTTTAACTTTATCTGTAAGGTTGTATCTAGTATGTGTATTTATGTAAAATACATCTGAAACAAAAATAAGCAAGACTTTTCATCTGCTTAATTGTCCAGTGAAAACAGTCTTCTAGGAGAGCCTCAGGAAATGGGGTCCTTCTGTGTAGCTTGGCTTGCCAGACTTCTGAGAGCTCATCTCATTAAGCTTCTTTAAAAATATGTAAATTCTTTACATTATTTCATGACTTTTAAAAAAAGCAATCTTTTCACAGTACTCCATGCATTCATTTTTTTTTTTTACGTGACTAAAGGCTTATAATAAATACATTAGCTGCCAGCATGTTCTTCCCCCACTGTTCAGCTACACCACCCCCATAGGAACCTATTTCAACATTTTTAGCTGCTTTTTCTGGATGTACTTTCATATTTTTAAAGCATATGCTTTCTGGATTTTCCACCTTAGACATGAACTTCCTGCTGTGGGCAAGAAGGGTTAAACTCACATCCATCTCACACTCTCTCTGCCCTTCTCCCCTTCCCCAATACTATTAATCTTCATTTCCATTTTGCATTAAATCAGAACAGTGTTTGCATTGTTGGAGCTATATAAACACTATTGGCTGCTAACCAGAAAATTTTATGGTGATCTATCTTCTTTCACATATAATCTTGGCCTTCTTGGGTTAATAAGTGCCTTCCAAAAAATGCTTAGAGGCTTCTCTGGTGGTCCAGTGGTTAGGAATCCACCTGCCAATGCAGGGGACATGGGTCTGATCCCTGGTCCAGGAAGATTCCCCACTCTGAGGGGCAGCTAAGCCCGTGTGCCCCAACCACTGAGCCCGGGCTCTAGAGCCTGTATTCCAAACACAGAAGCCACTGTCACAAGAAGCCCACTCACCACCAGGAAGACTAGACTTCACTCACCACATCTAGAGAGGGCCTGTGCACAGGAATGAGGACCCAGCATAGCCAAGAATAAATAAATAAGCAAAATTTTAAAATGCTTAGTTCATAGGAGAATTATTTACAATGCCAAGATATGGAAACAATATGTGCCCATCAACAGATGAGTAAATAAAGGAGCTATGGTATATACATACGATGGAATATTATTCAGTTACAAAAAGCATGAAACTTTGCCATCTGCAACAACATGGACTTGGAGGGCATTGAAAGTGTTAGTCGCTCAGTCGTGCCCAACTCTTTGGGATTCCATGGATTCCCCCAGGCTCCTCTGTCCATGAGATTTTCCAGGCAAGGATACTGAAGTGGTTTGCCATTTACTTCTCCAAGAGATCTTTCTGACCCAGGGATCAAACCCAGGTCTCCTGAATTACATGGGAGTTCTTTCCCGAATGACCTACCAGGGAGGCCCTGGAGGGCATTATGATAAGTTAAATAAGTCACACAGAGGAAGACAAATGCTGTATATCACTTCTATATGGAATCTAAAAGATACAACAAACTAGTGAATATAACAAACTATTATGTATGAAATAAGCTACTATGATGTATTGCACAACAAAGGGAATATAGCCAATATTTTATAATAGCTATAAATGGAGTATAATCTTAAAATTATGAGTCACTATATTAGACACATGTAACTTATATAATGCTGTATATCAATGATACTTCAAATAAATAAACAAATAAATATTTTAAATGCTTAATTTTTGACATAGGAACCTGATTATCCCAATATTTCTTCAGCTTTCTTAAATTCATTTTTCAGATGATAACCTGCTGCTGCTGCTAACTCGCTTCAGTCGTGTCCGACTCTGTGCGACCCCATAGATGGCAGCCCACTGGGCTTCCCCGGCCCTGGGATTCTCCAGGCAAGAACACTGGAGTGGGTTGCCATTTCCTTCTCCAATGTATGAAAGTGAAAAGTGAAAGTGAAGTCGCTCAGTTGTATCTGATTCAGCGACCCCATGGACTGCAGCCCACCAGGCTCCTTTGTCCATGGGATTTTCCAGGCAAGCCTATCAATTAGAAGTAGTAGTAATAGCAGTAGCAGCTTTTAACCTGGAGACCTTGGAACATCCCTAGTGGTGCATTGGTTAAATCTCTATACTCCCAATGCAGGGGGCACAGGTTCAATCCCTGGTTGGGGAACTAAGATCCTGCATGCCACATGGCTTGAAAGTGAAAAGTGAAAGTGAAGTCGCTTAGTTGTATCTGACTCAGCGACCCCGTGGACTGCAGCCCACCAGGCTCCTTTGTCCATGGGATTTTCCAGGCAAGCCTATCAACTAGAAGTAGTAGTAATAGCAGTAGCAGCTTTTAACCTGGAGACCTTGGAACATCCCTAGTGGTGCATTGGTTAAATCTCTATACTCCCAATGCAGGGGGCACAGGTTCAATCCCTGGTTGGGGAACTAAGATCCTGCATGCCACATGGCTTGGTCAGAAAAAATATGTAAATAAATAAACAGAGACCTCATTTCTGGAACATTCTATATTCTTACTCAGATCAAGAAAGCTGTCCAGGTCACACCCTGAGACTTCTGCTTGCTGTTTCCTTGGGAATCGCTTTAGCCACCTTTGTCTCTTGAGTTCTCCCTTTCCCCATGTTCCATGCCCTCCTTGTTCTCAGATAATCCCTTCTAGCACACAAGTGCTTTCTGAGAAAGAATGCATGTGAAGAATTTGAGCACTTGCACATCTGAAAATGACTTCAGGCTACCTTTAGGCTGCATCAAATCTTGGCTTTAGCCAAGATTCTAGGTTGCAAGTCATCTTCCTTTGTGAATATGAAGGTATTGACACATGGGAGTTTTACTCCAGCTTGCAAAGATACATACACTCCAATGTTCAGCACAGCAGTATTTACAATAGCCAAGTCATGAAAGCAGCCTAAATGACCGTCGACAGGTGAATGGATAAACATTATATATATATATATATATATATATATACACACACACACACACACACACATATATACATAACACATACATACAGGCAGTGGAATATTACTCAGCCACAAAAAAGAATGAAATAATGCTACATATATATACACGTGTATAATATACATGTAACATGTACATATGTATGTATATATACATATAATACATATATATACATTTACATATATACATAACACACACATACACACATAGTGGAATATTACTCAGCCACAGAAAAGAATGAAATAATGCTACTGGCAGCATGAATGCAAGTAGAGATTATCATCCTAAGTGAAGTAAGAAAGAGAAAAACAAATATTACATCATACCACTCATACGTAAAATCTAAAATGTGACACAGGGCTTTCCTGGTGGCTCAGTGGTAAACAATCCTCCTGCCAAAGCCGGAGATGCAGGTTCAATCCCTAATCTGGGAAGATCCCATATGCAGTAGAGCAACTAAGCCCATGGGTCACAACTATTGAGTCTGTGCTCCAGAGTCCAGGAGTCAAAACTACTGAGCCGGTGTGCCTAACCCCTGTGCTCTGCAACAAGAGAACTCACCGCAACGAGAAGCCCAAGCACCGCGACAGGAGAGTGGACCCTGCTTGCTGCTACTAGAGGAAAGCCCATGCAGCAATGAAGACCAGCACAGCCAAAAATAAACAGAATTATTAAAAAACAAAATACGGTACAAATGAACTTATTTACAAAACCAAAACAGACTCACATAGAAACCAAATTGTTTTCTGGTGTACTTTTTCATGTGTGTTATACCCCCCAACCCCCAGAGTTTACAAGGCTGAGTGAGGTGAAGAGTAAAGTTTGGGGAGCACTCTAAGGCTTGCTTTAAAATTAATTACTCCATAATGATAATTTTATAAAGCAGATGGCAGATGCTGATGTCATAGCATGGAGCTATCATTTGGGTGGCCAATTCTTAAAAAGGCCAATCTGTTCTGGCTTTAGAACACACTTCTGTTGATAAAATCACAACTTATTAGGGACAGCAAAGAACCTGGAGTTCCTCAGATGGAGAGGCTGGGGTACCCTGAGAAGCAGGGTGTAAGGACTCCTCAGGCTGGAGTGGAATGCAACTGCAGTCTGTCTCTCGTTTTCTCTGCTCAAATTTGTGTCCATTGAGTTGGTGATGCTCGCTAACCATCTCATCCTCTGCCACTCCCTCTCCTTTTGCCTTCAGTCTTTCACAGCATCAGGGTCTTTTTCAATGAGTCAGTTCTTTGTGTCAGGTGGCCAAAGGATTGGAGCTTCAGTTCAACATCAGTCCTTCTAATGAACACCCAGGACTGATCTCCTTTAGGATGGACTGATTGATCTCCTTGCAGTCCAAGAGACTCTCAGCAGTCTTCTCCAGCACCACAATTCAAAAGCATCAGTTCTTCAGTGCTCAGCTTTATGGTCCAATTCTCACATCTATACATGACTACTGGAAAAACCACTGCTTTATAATATGGACCTTTGTTGATCAAGTGATGTCTCTGCTTTTTAATGCATTCTCTAGGTTCGTCGTAGCTTTCCTTCCAAGGAGCAAACGTCTTTTAATTTTGTGGCTGCAGTCACCATCTGCAGTGATTTTGGAATCCAAGAAAATAAAGTCTGTCTGTGCACTTTTTCCCCATCTATTTGCCATGAAGTGATGGGACTGGATGCCGTGATCTTAGTTTTTTTGAAGGTTGAGTTTTAAGCCAGTTTTTTCACTCTCCTCTTTCACCTTTATCAACAGGTTCTTTAGTTCTTCTTCACTTTTGGCCGTTAGAGTGGTATCATCTGCACCACCTGTGAAACCCAATGACATCTGCATATAAGTTAAATAAGCAGAGTGACAACATACAGCCTTGTCATATGCTTTTCCCAATTTGGAACCAGTCCATTGCTCCCTGTCTGGTTCTAACTGTTGCTTCTTGACCTGCATGAACATTTCTCAGGAGACAGGTGAGGTGTCTGGTACGCCCACTGCCTTAAGACTTTTCCACAGTTTGTTGTGATCCACGCAGTCAAAAGGTTTAAAGGAGTCAGTAGTTCCATGTCCAGTTCTAACTGTTGCTTCCTGACCTGCATACAGATTTCTCAGGAGGCAGGTCAGGTGACCTGGTATTCCCTTCTCTCAGAATTTTCCACAGTTTGTTGTGATCCACATAGTCAAAGGCTTTGGCATAGTTAATAAAGCAGAAATAGATGTTTTTCTGGAACTCGTGCTTTTTCCATGATCCAGTGGATGTTGGCAATTTGGTCTCTGGTTCCTTTTCTGGTGCCTTTTATAAAATCAGCTTGTACATCTGGAAGTTCACAGTTCATGTACTGTTGAAGCCTGGCTTGGAGAATGTTGAGTATCACATTACTAGCGTGTGAGCTGAGTGCAATTGTGTGGTAGTTTTTAACATTCTTTGGCACTGCCTTTCTTTGGGATTGGAATGACCTTTTCCTATTGGAGCCGACATCATCTGATGCAGCAGGGTTGGGGGGTGGGGACGGAGAGGTCTGGAGGGGAGGCAAAGAAGGGCAGCGGAGGTGGTGAGAAGTGGTAAAGCCGGGTGTGCTGTGAAGGGTGAGCTGCCAGAAGGTGCTGACAGGTTGGCTGTGGCGGTGAGAGGGAGAGGGGGTGGCGGCCTAAGGGAAGTGATCGCCAACAGCCCAGAGGGAAGTGGAGGAGCCGGAGAAAGGAGCTGCCTGGGGAAGCAGGAAACTGGAACCGAATCCCGGTGTCCCGGGAGGAGGGATGCTGTTTGACGCCTAGGTGCTGGCGGAGGGCCCCCAGGGGTGCTCTGTGTGAACAGAGAAGAGGCCTGAGACCCCCAGGGCTTCCAGAGCGGGAAGAGGAAGAAGAGCCAGCCAAGAGGGAAGATGGGGAGCCGGGCAGGGTAGCGCAGACCGAGACGAGAAGGTGTTTCAGAAGACTTGGGGCTCAGTGAGGGGCATCCACCAAGCAGAGCAGCAAAGCAGGGCCACGAGGGACCGTCGGAGTTGTCCCCCTGGAGGTCTTCAGCGGCACAAGGACGGCGTTGGCCGCAGCGGATGAGTGACCCAGGAATGACCGCAGGAGCCCTGAGCAGTTTGCTGCACTTGGGGAAAGTGCAGGGAAAACGTGGGGGGTGGTGAGCTGGTGCCTGAAGGAGGGACTAGAAATGCCTGGCAAAGGAGGCACAGCGAGTGCAGAGGTCAGCAGTGATCCAGCAGTCACAGGGCCTCGGTCGAGACCGGCCTCTCGGGTCAGGAGTCTGGCCTGGAGGAGGAGTCTCCGCTGGATTTGAGCTGAAAGGTGGTAAAGACAGGATTTGGCCCCAGGACCGGAGGGCCCAGCCCTTCCCTGATGGCTCAGCAGGGAATCCGCCTGCACTGCAGGAGACGCAGGCTCAATCCCTGGAGGAGGACAGGGCAGTGCGCTCCAGTAGTCTTGCCTGGAAAATTCCATGGATGGAGGAGCCTAGTGGGCTACAGTCCATGGGGTCACCGAGGGTCGGACACAACTGAGCGACTAAACACACACACACACACCGTAGGGACCAGCCCTCAGCAGTGTCTGTTTCTGTCTCAGCCCATCTCCACACCAGGCCTCAGGGTGAGCGGGGCGGAGAAGTCCCAGCGCGTGGCCTGGGGGGAAGTGGAGGCCCCGGGGGCGGTCTCAGGGTGGCTGGGGTGAGTCCCAGGGCTGGTCTCAGGGTGGCTGGGGTGAGTCATCACAGTCTCCTATCCTCATGTCCTGCAGGCAGGGTGCTGACCAGGCTCAGGCCGCCCCCAGGGTGAGCCAGCCACCAGGCGCTGACACCGGCCCTGGGACAAAGAAGCTTCTGTGTGCCCGCCTCTGCCAGCCTGCTCCCATTAAAGAGGACTTGGGCAGCAGGCCTGGAGGCCTGGACTTGTGCTCTGGAAACGGCCACAGCCCATCGATCAGAGAGCCCTTTCCTCCCAGAGGCGGAGGCAGGACGCTTCTCTCCAAAAATAATTCCTGGCATCTCTGTAAAGCCCACGTTCCTCCTCCCTGCTGGGCAGCCAGAAAAGGCCAGGGGCCGGTCCCTGGACAGATGACACCGCAGAGGCTCCGAGAGGGCAGCGATACCTAACTACTGACTGCGGCTGCCCTGGGGGACCGCTTGCTGAGTCCCGCGCGCCTGCGCTGTGTGCTCAGCCGCGCCTTCGTGTCTGACTTTTTTCAACCCCACGGACTGCAGCCCGCCAGGCTCCTCTGTCCATGGGATTTCCCAGGCAAGAATGCTGGAGTGGGTTGCCACTTCCTTCTCCAGGGGACCTTCCCACCCCAGGGATGGAACCCGCGTCTCTTGTGTCTCCTGCACTGGCAGGCGGATTCTTTACCTCTGCGTCCCCGGGGAAGCACTTAGCACCGGCATTCGCCTGTTACTAGCTGATAGGACTTCAGCGACGCAAACACCGTTCCTGTCTCAGCCCTGGACAGGGAGGCTCAGCATCATCGTGAACAGCCCTCTCTCTGGCCCCTGGCCACCGACCAGCAGCTCTGACCTCTCCTTACCCTCCAGGTCTCATTTCTTCCTCTGGCAAGTGGGATGTGGTGGGGCCTATCACAGTAGACATGAAGTGAGATGATACACTGTTTTTAATGGACTTTCTTTTTTAGGACAGCTTTAGATTTTCAGGAAATGAGCAGATAGACAGTACAGCAAGTTCACAATATAAGCCCTGGCCCCAGTTCCCCATATTAGTAACACCTCATATTGGTATCGTATGTGTGTTACAGTGAATCCACCAATATGCATACATTATTATGAAGTAAAGTCCATAGTTTATTCAGAGGTCCTTAAGTTTTTTTCAGTTTTTAAATTTTTTTTTAGGTAACAGCTTTGTCGTCATATCGTTCACACAATATTGCATTCACCATACAAAGTGCACAATTCAGTAGTTTTTAGTAAATTTATCAAGTTAGGTAATCATCACCACGCTCAATTTTAGAACACTTGTCACCCTGCAAAGAAACCTTGTACCTCTTAACCATTAAGTCCTAACTGATCTCCGTTCTGTATGAGTAGATTTTCATATTTTGGGTATCTCACGTAAATGGAACCCTGAACGGTGTGGTCTCAGGGTTTTTTGTTTGGTTGGTTGGTTGTGTCTTCGCTTCTTGTTTTATGCTGGAGGATGGCCCAGTTGCCAGCGCTGTGATGGTTTCAGGTGTGCAGCAGAGTGGCTCAGCCACAGAGATCATCCTTCTCCCCCAGACTCCCCTCCATCCAGGCTACCACTTATAGAACAGAGTTCCCTGCGCTGTGCAGTAGGTCATTGTTGGTTATCCATCATAAATGTGGCAGCATACACGGATGTCCTTAATTTTTAGTTACTGCCCTTTTTCTATCCCAGGGTCCCATCCACGATCCCACATCACATTTAGTTGTCATGTCCGTTGAGGTTCCTGAGCTGTGAGTTGGGATCTTCCTTGTTTTCAGTGACCTGGACAGCTTGGAGGAGTGCTGGCGTCTTGTGGGATGCTCGTCTGCTGGGATTTGTCTAGTGTTTTTGTTAGTGGGCTGTGTGTCTTGCAGAGGAAGAGCCCAGAGGTCAAGTGCCATTTTCATCACCATCTATAGCAAGGATATATACTGTCAGCATGACTGATCCCTGTGACGTTGACCTTGACCACCAGGCTCAAGTGGTGTTTGTCAGGTTCCTTTAAAGTTACTCTCACCACCTCCCTTTCGTGTTATTCCCCAGGGAAAGAAGTCGCTGCACAGCACGTGTTTTATCTGGGGGTTTATATTCCCAATAATACACTTTTTTAACTCCTTTGACAAAGGACCCAGCACACAGGAAGCACCCTAGTGTTAACTGTAATTATAAAACGTTTCTGTAGTATTGTTTTTATTATCATTATCATCTGTAAGGAGTTTCTCAGGTGGCGCTAGCGGTAAAGAACCCGACTGCCAATGCAGGAGACACAAGAGACGCAGGTCCGACCTCTGAGCTGGGAAGATTTCCTGGAGGAGGGCATGGCAACCCACTCCAGTATCCTTGCCTGGAGAATCCCATGGACAGAGGAGCCTGGCGGGCTACAGTCCGTGGGGTCGCAAAGAGTGGGACATGACTGAAGCGACTTAGCACGCACACATCATCTGTAAGGATTAAGTGCTTAGGACGATTAAGGAGATGAGATCTGTAACCGGCTTAGGACTGGCCTTGGTACAGTTTAGGGATTAAGAGAGATAAAACATTTAAGGTGCTGGCACAGGGCCTGGTAACTATAAGTGCTCAATAAATATCAAGTAAAACTAAATAAGTGAGTGGGTAGATGGATAGGTAGGTAGATGGCTGACATCTTTATCCAAAGATGAGGGCATATGTCCTCACACAGGCTTGTGAATGACAGTTCACAGGAGCTGCATCATTCCAGCCCCAACCTGGAAACAGCCTCGTTGTCCACCAGCAAAGTGGATAAATGTACTGTGGTATATCCAGGTGGTGGAATAGTATTTGGCACTGAAAAGGATGAACTCCTGAGACAACCACATGGATGCCTCTAGAAGCATTATGCTAGGGAAGGAAGCTAAACCCAAAAAAGCACATCCCATAAGGATCCATCTATGTGAAGTTCCAGAATTGGCAAACCCAGTGTATAATTATGGGAGCAGATTGGTGGCTGCATGGAACAAAGGCGAGGAGGGAAACGGCACTGTGAGGGAGCCTGCTGGAGGGCTGCGCTCTCCCGAGGCAGCCTTAGCTCAGGCTGACAGGACGGGGGCTCAAGAGGCCCCTCCGCCGACCCTTCGCTGGCAAAGGGAAGATGCTGAGGCCCAGAGCAGGCAAAGAGTTGGCCCAGGGTCACACAGCAGTGCCTCCAACTCCTGATCTAGCTCCCCCTTAGCTTGTCCCCAGTGCCGCTGTTCCCTCGTGGTAGACACAAGGCAGTGTGTACACAGCATCCTGCGTGTGCAATAGGAGCTCTGTTAACGCCCCTACACCTCCAGTTTAAGGGCATGAAAGGGTGCTGGTTTTGGAGACTGGTTTCACTCTTCACTTTCATGCATTGGAGAAGGACATGGCAACCTACTCCGGTGCTCTTGCCTGGAGAATCCCAGGAACGGAGGGGCCTGGTGGGCTGCCGTCTATGGGGTCGCACAGAGTCAGACATGACTGAAGCGACTCAGCAGCAGCAGCAGACTAACGTCAAACCAGGTCTGCCACTCGGAGGTGGTTCAGCCTCCCTGAGCCTCTTTCCGCCTCCAAGGAGTGGGGGAAATAAACGAGGCCATCCCCTCAGATGGTGGCCAGTGCTGTGGAAGAAACAAAGCGAGGAGACGCGACCAAGAGCACCTGCCGAGGAGGGTGGCTTCAGCTGGGGGCTTCGTGGTGTTTACCCTGAGCTGGAAGACGGAGAAGGAGGGGTCTCAGGGAGGGGGTGGGGCGTCAGATAGAGGAGCAGCAAGTGCAAAAGCCCTGGGCTTCCCAGCCTTTGCCAGCCCCTTCCCCAGCCTGGCCCACCCTCCCCGCACTGCCCTGTGCACCGGCCTTAGAGCCCCGGCACGGGCTCCCCCTCCCCAGCTCGGCCCCCAGGCAGCGTCACCCCTTCCTCACCCTGTCTTTTTTTTCTCTTGTTCTGGCTGCGCTGGGTCCTCGCTGTTGTGCGTGGGCGGGCTTTCTCTCGTTGTGGCGAGCAGGGGCTACTGTCTGCTTGTGTCCAGGCTTCGTTGCCCTGCGATATGTGGGATCTTCCCAGACCAGGACCGAACCCGTGTCCCCTGCACTGGCAGGCAGACTCCTCTCCACTGTACCCCCTGGCAAGTCCCCCTGCTCCTGTCTCTCTGTCCCAGTGACATGAGCTCAGCCAATGTCCAGTGCATCTCTGGCTCTAGTGCAGGGCACACAGTAGGTCCCTGGCAGAATGTCGCCTTTATGGACTAAATGAACAGCAAAGATAATAATATTGAGGGCTCCCCCTGCACTACAGACTGTACTTAGCACTTCCTATCGATTCACTCAACACGTGTACCGACCCACATTGTGTGCCAAGAAGTGGGACGCAGCCATAAACGAAAGTCGAAAACTCCTGACTTTGTGGAGCTGACATTTTTATAGTGGAAGACAGTAAACAGAAGTGAGGTCCAAGGTGATAGGTGCTTGCAGAAGAAAAGAGGCAGGAAGTGCTGGGAGATGGGAGCGCTTACGGTTTTAGATTCGGTGTCCTTGGGGGAACTTTGAGGCAAAGATCTGAAGGAAGTGAGGGAGTAAGCTCTGTTACATTTTGGGAAAGAATGTTCCAGCAGGGTGAAGAGCAAGTGCAGAGACCCAGAGGCGTGTAAGGGAAGGGGAATATGCCAGCAGGGCTGAGACGCAGGCGGTGGGGAGCAGGATGGGGTGGTACTGGGGTGTCACCTTAGGCCGCGGGCTGGCCACTCCATGTGGACGGTGTCATGGTGCATCCTAACGAGACGTTTGGACCCCCAAGGTAGCTTAAGAGCTAGCTCTGCCACTTGCCATGTATGCAACCTCAGTCTAGTTAGTTCTGTTCTCCAAGCCTCAGTTTCCACCTCTATAAAGTAAAAATAAAGATGGTACCAGCTTCTAATAGATGGTGAGACTTCGTGAAGATTGAGCGTCTGGCACTGAGAAAGTATTCAGTAAACGGTAGCTGCCATGTTCTTTTTCAATCCTCCTCATTCTCATCTGGCTAGAGGAAACTGGGGCGCAGAGAGGTTAAGGAACATGCCCAGTGTCACACAGCTGGCGAGTGACAGCTGGCTTGTGAGTCCAGGCGTAACAGCACTTACCCTCTGGATTATACTGAACCCTCAAGTGAGCATGTGATTTGAGGGCTGAGGGGTCTTTGTTCTGAAAACTGCTGGGGGCCCAGTGATCACATTGACTATTGATAAAAGCTGGGTTGCGGGGCTGTGGCTCCTGTCTGGACCTTGGGTCCTTCCTGACACCAAACCCCAGAATGACTTTGCCGTCTATCACCAGTAGCACTGGAGTAGGTGGGGCGATTGTGGGTCAGAGAGAAAGTGCCAGCCGGCTCCTAACGGAAAGGCCGGGCGATCTGAGCCCAGTTTACTTTTCCAGCCTCACCTAGGAAGTGAGGCTCCGCATCTCCCTGGGGATGATCAAGTAAAGGGACAGACTGCGGCTCCATTCACAGGGAGCAAAGTGTCCCAAGGAGAGAAGGGAACCCCCTAACCTGAATGACTGAGCGAGTGACTTGCTGAGTTGAGGTGGGGAGCGGGCAGGGACGTGCCCTCCACACCCCCACCTCCAGCTCACCCTCCTCTTGTCCACAGTGGCCGGGGCTCTCCTTGCTGACTTCCTGTCCGGCCTGGTGCACTGGGGAGCCGACACCTGGGGTTCCGTGGAGCTGCCCGTCGTGGGGAAGGTACGTATGTTGACCCAGCCCTGAAGTCCAGCCTGACTCCTCCAGGAGAAGATGGGGCTATCTCACCTGACCTGAGTCCCCTTTTCTCTCTGAGCCCATTTTCCTATCTGTAACGTGGGAACCATGGTTCCAGCCTGACCCCCGTTCCCCCGCCTTCAAGACCAGAAAAGGAATCCCCTGTGATTTCCTGGAAGCAAAAGCATCAGGCCTGGGACAGAGCTCTGATACATGTCCACCTCACTGGACCCCCTTGAACTTGGGGGCCATACCACATCTTGTTCTCCTCTGCCTGCCCTGCTTCACCTCACTGTTCGTTTCCATTGAACTTGATCTGGTGTCAGTCAGACGTTTTGATTGCAATAGAAAATCTGGTACACACTTAACCACAGAAAGGTACTGATTTGTGTACTAAAAATTTTAGAAGCCAAATTAGGGCGTGGTTGGACAAACAGACTGTATTCCCTGGACCCCATGCCTCTCCATGGCTGTCTCTGCTTTCCCCTCCGCTGGCTCCACACTCCCGTGGGCTCTCCCCTGGTAAGGTGGCCGGGATGACCGTCCACTGCCTCAAGCCACACAGCCAGTCACTGTGGCCAGAGGAATGGGACGCTCTGGTTGGCCTGGCCGGGGTCCCAGGAGGCAATCTGATTGGAGCAGCTGGTACTAAGCGAAGAAGTGGAGGCTCCTACCAGAAGGAGGGGTTGGATACTGGAAAAACCTGCCTGTCAGTGTGAGGGGTCTCTTCAGGTACCTCAGGATAGGAGAGGAGGGTGGAGGTTGTCGCCAACCCCTCCTCCATAGCCCAGGTCCCGAGACTGAGGCCCACAGAGGGGCAGGCAGCCGGAGGTCCCACCAGGTCATTCCCACCCATCTGCTAAAGCTGCTAGACCCCGAGCCTGCCGGCTGGAGGGACCCACAGCAGTGCCGTGCTGGGGCAGCATGCGAGAGACAGGGAGGCGCTCCCGCGCGGAGTGTGTGTGCAGGAGGTCAGGGAGGGGGGCTGACTGGTCGGCTGTGTCCCGTCCCCCATCCCCCCGCCTCACCTAGGCTTTCATCCGGCCATTCCGGGAGCATCACATCGACCCAACAGCCATCACCCGGCACGACTTCATCGAGACCAACGGGGACAACTGCCTGCTGACGCTGCTGCCACTGTTAAACATGGCCTATAAGTTCCGCACCCGGAGCCCAGGTAAGCATGCCAGCTGGTGGCGGGGAGCCTCCAGGGAGCCCTCGGGGACAAGCACATACAGCCCCCACCACGAGCTTCCCATAGCTTGTGCGGGTGTTTCGCCTCTCAGGGTTATAAAAGTTTAGTTAGTTGCCCCCATGTAAAATTGGGATATTTGACATGAAGATCTGTTTCCAGCTTCTCTTGAACAGTCCAACCTGGCCACCTGTGTCCTGGCTCCCATTTGGCTGCACTGGGCCAGAGCTGAGCTGTGTGTGGGGTCCTCCTTGCACGAGATGCATGCTCTCCAGTTTGCCACAGTCCCCGCTGCTCCCTGCAGTCCTAACCCCCACACCCCCCCAACCTTGTTCACTTGATTTCTCCTGCCTGGCCCTGGGGGCGTCTGTTCTTGCTGCCTGGGCTTAGCGGAAAGAGTATGTCTAGCCTGATCCAAACTCACTCCTGAGTTCAGATCTCTGCCCTGCCTGTTTGGGGAAGGGAACTTGTCCCAAGGCGAGTCCCATCACCTCTCTGAGCCTCAGTGACCTCAGTGCGGGGGAAGATGAGGGAAGACCCCTTCCTCTGAGCCAGCTCTTGTTCTAACAGCTTGACACCTTGCTGGTCTTCAGAGCAGCCCCTGTGGGGAGATGGGCTGAGTGTGTGTGGTGTCCGACCACATCCTCTCCCCGCTGCTCTGAGCTCCCTTCTGAGACCTGCCCGCACAGGTCCCGCCCCTCCCCTTGGGATAAGCCTGAAGTCAGTGACCCAAAAATCCTGCAAAAGACCAGCCCCCTGCCTCGGAGTGGGACCAACTCTGCAGTCATCAGCATTTCAGAATCCACCCTCCGTCCGCCCTGGATGGGGCTGAGACAGGACTCTCCCCCTCCCACCTTTGCTTAACTCTTCCCCTGCCCTGTCCTGCTTTCCTCACTCCCTTGGGTGTTTTTCAGAAGATTCTTCTCCCCGTCAGATAAATCATGTGCACATGACTCCTTGTCTCAGCGAGGCTCTGCTTCTAGGGAATCCAGACCAAGATTTATTCCCATTTCATTGATGAGGAGGTTGAGATGTAAAGAGGCAGAGTCGCTGACCCAGGTTCACACAGTCAAGAAATGTCAGAGCAGGGACTTGCACCCAGCCCTGCCTCACTCCAAAGCCCACATTCTCAACCATTATTTCTGCTTATTCCTATTCTGCCTGCTGAGCAGAAGGGAAGACTGAGGCCACAGGAGAGTCTGAGCCCGCCAGAGGCCATGTGGGAGGTTAGAAGGAGCCCAGGGTGCCTGCCGTCCCGGGACGTTTGCCGCCCAGGGGCAAGGGCTGAGGGCCAGGCTGGCAGTGGGCCCTGCCCTGTGTGACAGCTGTTTGGGGCCCATGGGCACCCACCCTCTCCCCACCCTGCAGAGGTCCTGGAGCAGCTGTACCCCTGGGAGTGCTTCGTCTTCTGCCTGATCATCTTTAGCACCTTCACCAACCAGATCCACAAGTGGTCGCACACGTACTTCGGGCTGCCACGCTGGGTCACCTTCCTGCAGGACTGGCACATCATCCTGCCCCGCAAACACCATCGCATCCACCACGTCTCCCCCCACGAGACCTACTTCTGCATCACCACGGGTGCGTCCATGGGGTAGCAGGGGCGGGCTGCCCCCTCTCCGACTGCTGCTCCATCCTTAGGGTTGGGGGCAGAGGTCACCGGGGGAAGCGCACAGTACTGGAGGAACTTTCTCTCAGAACACACATTTCTTGGGCACCTGCTACGGCCAGGCACGCTTCTAGGTGCCAGGGACACAGCCATAAATAAGATAGACGCTCACACACCCTCTTCGTACAGTTGTGATTCCACCACCCATCATCTAGCAAATATTTATTGAGTGCCTACTGTGTGCCATGGCACTGAACAAAAGAAAAATCCCTACCTTTATGGCATTCTAAGAGGGGACATCCCAGGCGATAAGCACTACGTCTGACAGTCCTAACTGCCAAGGAAGAAAGTGACACAGAAGGGGGTAGCAGAGGGAAAGAGGGAGCTTTGCCCCTTTAAATGAGTTGGTCAGGGAAGGCCTCCCGGAGAAGGTGGCATTTGAACTGAGGGAGAGAGTCATGAGACCTGGAGGAAGAGCTCTCCAGGCAACAGGAGCAGTAGGTGAGGGAGGCAGGAACACACATGCCTGGTTTGTTTCAGGAGCAGCGAGGAGGCTGGTGTGGAGTGAGGGCCAGGATAGGGGATCTGGCAAATTCCAGGTATGGGAGATGCCGTGGGGACAGACAAAGCAAGGCGAAGAGCAGAGAGTCGGGGGAGATCAGAAACCTGAAAACCGTGAGAGGGGCCCTGCGGATAAATGACAGATCAATCCAAGCAGAGGGAATAGCAAGTACAGAGGCCCTGAGGCCAGAACATGTGCCCCGGGGGCAGTCGGGAGGCCCACATGCGGAGTCAGTGAGCCAGTGCCAAGGAGGTGAGGCAAGCAGGTTTTCCGGGGTTCGTGGGTATCTTTTAAGGTTAAGTATATCACAGGTGCTATTAAGTCAGGCCAACTTGGGTAACCTTCAGCTCCTCCATACACAACTTCCAGGCTCACAAGCCTCCCTGGTTATCAGTTTTCTCATTCACAACATGAGGCTACAGCCACTCCTTCACAGACCACCTGCCAGGGCTGCAGTGTGAATGATCACACGGCAGATGCAAAGTGCCTGGCACGTGGCGGGTACTCAGTAAGCTACACCTTCGAGTTTGGAGCAAGGGTTGGGTTTTGCTTTGGTTTAGTTTGATGAGGTATTTTGTAGGGTTTTTTGTTTTTGCCTTTCTGAAAGCAGAACTGAGAGCCACAGAAAATATTTTTTTGTACATCCTAAAGTCATGCTTTTAGGAGCAGGTGGAGAAGGGTAGATTTTAGGCTGTTCTGGAGATCCCTTAATTGTTCAGCCAGGGCTGGGGTCAATCTTGGTTTGGCCCAGGTACTAACTGGGAGACTGCCCTCCAAGACAGTCTTCTCATGTGGAAAATGGGACTCATAATAATACCTAGTTCAAGGTTCAGGTGGGAGACTGTAATACAGATTAAATAAGATTATGAGACTTAAATAAGACTGTTCACTTAGCACCTACCATGACAGGCATCATCCTAGGCCCTGGGATCCAACAGGATCAACAGTGAAAGAACATGGGGTTCTGGTTGGGAGCTGGAGATCAAAACCAACACTAAACAGGGAAGTGACAAATTAATGAGAATGGTTACAAGTTATCATGAAGGCTGTAAAGAAATAAGGATGGGTGCTACAACAGGCCTGGAGGGCTGCTAAGTGGTAGTCAGGGAAGGCTTCCTGGAAGAGGTGGCATTAGAGCCAAATGATAGGAAACACTGCCTCCGTGCCTGGCATATAGTAAGAGCTCAGTAAGAAGGTGAGTGAAGGGATAAAGGTGTATGTCTGAGCAGCCCCTCAGCCCATTGATGGGAAGCCCCCATCCCCAGATTCCTTGGTCAGCCCTTTTCCCCTGCCCTCTGCAGACCTACTCCCAGTTCCTCTGCTGCCCAAGGCAGGGCCAGCTGTCTCTCTCTGTGCTCTTACTGTTGCTCTGCCACTCAACCTCTCCTCACACCCCCCTGCCCTGTCTCTGCTGCAGGCTGGCTCAACTACCCTCTGGAGAAGATGGGCTTCTGGCGACGCCTGGAGGACATTATCCAGGCCCTGACAGGCGAGAAGCCTCGGGCAGATGACATGAAATGGGCGCAGAAGATCAAATAACTCCTCCAGGCACCACCTCGTTGCCAACCTTCCCCAGCTCCCCAAACTGAAGCCATCTGCCAAATTCCAGCCTCCTCACGCTGGCCACTCCAGGTGGAGAGGACACCTCCTGGGCTGGGCCCGGGCACCTCTAGCCCACCCACCCCACCTTGTGACACAATATTTCCCTTTGGCCCCTCCCTAGCCACCTGAGCTGCTCTGTCTGCCAAGCCTGACTGCAAAAAAAAAAAGCCCCACCCTTTGAGCCATCCTTTGGGTTGAGGACAAGCTCACCAACTCCCCACACGCCCACCACCCCCTGCCCCACTGGGCAGCCTTTCAGTGTGGCTGGTATCCGGGCACTGAGTCATCTTACCTGTTCCTGTCTGCCCGCAGGGCTCTAGGAGCCCCCAGGCATAGCTGAGTGTCCCTGGACCGTCACCCCGCTATGGCCCTGCAGATCTGACTCCAAAGGCCTTGGTGGACAGCCTGCCCAGTCACCACCTTCAGCCTAGCTTGTCCACCCAAGGGCGGCAAAGTGCAGCAAGGGTCTGGGGGCAGCTGGCCAGATGAAGCTGAAATTTCCTGATCGAGTGGACTCTGTGCTCCCTAACCCTTCCCCCACCTGCCTGTGTGATTCCACCCAGAGCTGATGTTTCTAATCGGAGGATGTCTTCGAAGGGCACAGCCCCTGAAAGGGTCTTGGTCATTGGAAAGGGACACGGTGTCTCCTCTGACTTGAGGGTATGTCAAGAAGGGAGAGTGGGGCTGTTTTGTTTCGGTTAATTTTTTTTTAACGGTGCTTGCTTGTTTAATGTAAATAATAGAAAGCCTTAATATCTTTTCTGTAACACGGAGTAATATTTTAATGTCATGTTTTGAATGTACATAATATATTTATAACAAAGCAGCAAGAGTCTACTTAACCTGGGCTGCCTTCGGTTTCCTGATTGGCTAGGGGAGGGAAAGTAAGAAGGCTGGAGGGTGAGGCCCCACCTGGCCCTATTCCCAGCTTCACCCACAGCTCTCTGTGAAGGATGGAGGCTTTGTCCCCCAAGACAGTGAATCAGTGTTGACATCTGCTCCAGACCCTTTTGGAAGGGGCCCCCATGATTCTGTGATGAATTTTCATGTAGGAGATCATGGGGGTAGAGACATGGAGGCAGAACCCTACTGAGGAATCCCTTCTGCAGAGGTTTACTGGCGCCAAGCATGGAAATGAGCCAACAAACAAGGACCTCCCTGGTGGAGTTAACTTCCTGGGGAGAGAGACAATAAACATACATAAATGCACACGGACATTCAGAGGTGAAAGAAAATGAAACACTTGGGATGACTGGAGAAGCCGGGTGAGGCTGCTTTGGCAGGTCAAGGAGGGCCTCTCTGAGCAGGTGACATTTGAGCTGAGACCTGGAGGAGGAGACGGAGCCACCCGGGGAAAGAACTGTGGGAAAAGCCCTCCTGGCCGGACAGTAGTGCAAAGGCCCTGAGGCAGGAACATGCCTGGGGTTTTTAAAAGAATGGCTGGACTGGAGTGAGCAACGGGACAGTGGAAGACGAGGTTTGAAAAATAAGGACCAACTATATGGACAGCCAAACGGGGAGACTAGACATGTTAAGCAAGTATCTTGCTCATTTATTTTTGAACAAATACAAGGTACCTCCTTTATGCCAGGCGCTGGGATTCAGCAGTGAACACACAGGCATTTACAATTAATCTAGTCTGGGCTAAATAGTTTCTATAATGTTAACAAGGAAAAACAAAAACCTTTTGGGACAGAGTGATTAAAAAAAAAAAATTCTTGAGCAGTCACAGAGTTTTTTTTAATGTGACCCATAACTTTATTTTCCTTAAACTTTGCCCACCACTAGACTTTTGAAAAAAGTTTTACTTTGAGATAACTAGATTATCCTATAGTTCTAAGAAAACCACCAGTGTGGACTTTTGATTTGAGACCATCTGAGGGGACCACAAAAGGAAGGGGTATTAAAATTTATCAACTCTAAATGACAGAAACTATAACCGTCAGGCAAAAATCAGTAGTGAAAATAATTCATGTAACTGAAAAATTCAGAGGTGTTTCTGACTTAAGGTTTGGTGGGACCCCAGGGTACACATAATTCATCAGAACTTGGTCTCTCTGTCTAGATCTATTTTCTGTCAAACGAGTCGAGGTTGACATTGGATCAGCTCCATATCTCAGTAGAAAATGTTTTCCTTCCCGGCAGATGCAGCCGAAGTCCCAGGGCAGGCTCTTACTGGCCTGGATTGGGTCACGTCTCTACCCCTGAACCAACCATGTTGGAGTGGGATGGTAAAGTGTTCTGATTGGCTAGGGCTGAAATACCCACCTAGAGTTGCAGAAGTGGGATCAACATTTCCCAACCACAGGATGAGGAGGGAAGGATGATTGCTGGAAGAAAAGGTGTTAACCGGAAGTCTGGGTGGGTGGGCAGAGAGTCCAAATCGGGGCCAGATAAGCAGCCTTGGGGCCACAGGGCTTGCTTTCCTGTTCTCTGCCCCATTCCCTACAGATGGTGCAGTGCAGACAGCGCAGATGATCACTGCAGGCGGTGGCTGCAGCCATGAAATTAAAAGACGCTCACTCCTAGAAGGAAAGTTACGACCAACCTAGACAGCAGACTCAAAAGCAGAGACATTACTTCATCAACAAAGGTCCATCTAGTCAACACTATGGTTTTCCAGTAGTCATGTATGGATATGAGAGTTGGACTGGAAAGAAAGCTGAGCGCCGAAGAATTGATGCTTTTGAACTGTGGTGTTGGAGAAGACTCTTGAGAGTCCCTGGGACTGCAAGGAGATCCAACAAGTCCATCCTAAAGGAGATCAGCCCTTCACTGAAAGGACTGATGCTGAAGCTGAAACTCCAATACTTTGGCCACCTGATGCAAAGAGCTGACTCACTGGAAAAGACCCTGATGCTGAGGAAGATTGAGGGCAGGAGGAGAAGGGGACGACAGAAGATGAAATGGTTGGATGGCATCACCGACTCAATGGACATGAGTTTGGGTAAACTCCAGGAGTTGGTGATGGACAGGGAGGCCTGGCATGCTGCGGTTGATGGGGTCGCAAAGAGTCGGACAAGACAGTGAATCAGTGTTGACATCTGCTCCAGACCCTTTTGGAAGGGGCCCCCATGATTCTGTGATGAATTTTCATGTAGGAGATCATGGGGGTAGAGACATGGAGGCAGAACCCTACTGAGGAATCCCTTCTGCAGAGGTTTACTGGCGCCAAGCATGGAAATGAGCCAACAAACAAGGACCTCCCTGGTGGAGTTAACTTCCTGGGGAGAGAGACAATAAACATACATAAATGCACACGGACATTCAGAGGTGAAAGAAAATGAAACACTTGGGATGACATTGGAGAAGCCGGGTGAGGCTGCTTTGGCAGGTCAAGGAGGGCCTCTCTGAGCAGGTGACATTTGAGCTGAGACCTGGAGGAGGAGACGGAGCCACCCAGGGAAAGAACTGTGGGAAAAGCCCTCCTGGCCGGACAGTAGTGCAAAGGCCCTGAGGCAGGAACATGCCTGGGGTTTTTAAAAGAATGGCTGGACTGGAGTGAGCAACGGGACAGTGGAAGACGAGGTTTGAAAAATAAGGACCAACTATATGGACAGCCAAACGGGGAGACTAGACATGTTAAGCAAGTATCTTGCTCATTTATTTTTGAACAAATACAAGGTACCTCCTTTATGCCAGGCGCTGGGATTCAGCAGTGAACACACAGGCATTTACAATTAATCTAGTCTGGGCTAAATAGTTTCTATAATGTTAACAAGGAAAAACAAAAACCTTTTGGGGACAGAGTGATTAAAAAAAAAAAATTCTTGAGCAGTCACAGAGTTTTTTTTAATGTGACCCATAACTTTATTTTCCTTAAACTTTGCCCACCACTAGACTTTTGAAAAAAGTTTTACTTTGAGATAACTAGATTATCCTATAGTTCTAAGAAAACCACCAGTGTAGACTTTTGATTTGAGACCATCTGAGGGGACCACAAAAGGAAGGGGTATTAAAATTTATCAACTCTAAATGACAGAAACTATAACCGTCAGGCAAAAATCAGTAGTGAAAATAATTCATGTAACTGAAAAATTCAGAGGTGTTTCTGACTTAAGGTTTGGTGGGACCCCAGGGTACACATAATTCATCAGAACTTGGTCTCTCTGTCTAGATCTATTTTCTGTCAAACGAGTCGAGGTTGACATTGGATCAGCTCCATATCTCAGTAGAAAATGTTTTCCTTCCCGGCAGATGCAGCCGAAGTCCCAGGGCAGGCTCTTACTGGCCTGGATTGGGTCACGTCTCTACCCCTGAACCAACCATGTTGGAGTGGGATGGTAAAGTGTTCTGATTGGCTAGGGCTGAAATACCCACCTAGAGTTGCAGAAGTGGGATCAACATTTCCCAACCACAGGATGAGGAGGGAAGGATGATTGCTGGAAGAAAAGGTGTTAACCGGAAGTCTGGGTGGGTGGGCAGAGAGTCCAAATCGGGGCCAGATAAGCAGCCTTGGGGCCACAGGGCTTGCTTTCCTGTTCTCTGCCCCATTCCCTACAGATGGTGCAGTGCAGACAGCGCAGATGATCACTGCAGGCGGTGGCTGCAGCCATGAAATTAAAAGACGCTCACTCCTAGAAGGAAAGTTACGACCAACCTAGACAGCAGACTCAAAAGCAGAGACATTACTTCATCAACAAAGGTCCATCTAGTCAACACTATGGTTTTCCAGTAGTCATGTATGGATATGAGAGTTGGACTGGAAAGAAAGCTGAGCGCCGAAGAATTGATGCTTTTGAACTGTGGTGTTGGAGAAGACTCTTGAGAGTCCCTGGGACTGCAAGGAGATCCAACAAGTCCATCCTAAAGGAGATCAGCCCTTCACTGAAAGGACTGATGCTGAAGCTGAAACTCCAATACTTTGGCCACCTGATGCAAAGAGCTGACTCACTGGAAAAGACCCTGATGCTGAGGAAGATTGAGGGCAGGAGGAGAAGGGGACGACAGAAGATGAAATGGTTGGATGGCATCACCGACTCAATGGACATGAGTTTGGGTAAACTCCAGGAGTTGGTGATGGACAGGGAGGCCTGGCATGCTGCGGTTGATGGGGTCGCAAAGAGTCGGACGCGACTGAGCAACTGAACTAATTCCTATTCCCAGGCCCTGCAGACAGTATATTTCTAGAGCCTCCCAGAAGCCAGCAAGAAGAAACACCCAAGTTCAGAGAATGAAGTGGCTTGCCCGAGACCACACAGCTAGTGAGACACAGCCAGGCCTCAGACACAGATGGTCTCGCTGCTCCTGAATCCCAAGGACTGGAAATGTATTTTTCTAAACCAGAGCAAAGTATGTTTTGTGTCACGTCTGGGAAAGTTGGGGTCATTTGTGAGATGGGAGTTTTTCAACAAGTTCCCACTGAGAAACGGGGCAGGAAATGCTAATACCCACTGCACACTTAGCATAGGCCAGAGGCGGAGAGCCCCAAGCGAGAGTCCCTTTGGGCGGTCCCTGCAGCTCTGAGAGGTCCGTACACTTAGCTCCATTTTTTTGCAGATGAGGAAACTGAGGCACAGAGTCAAATAACATCAAACATCACACAGATGGTCAATGGCGGGGCTGGAATCTGAGCCCTGGTCTGACGCTGAGCTCCGGCAGGTTTCACACACACCTGCAGCCCCGGTGGAGGCAATGTATCTCCCGTGACAAACCAGCAATGCTGCAGGATGAGAAACGGCCGCTGACCCCAGGAGTGGGGTGCCCCGGAGACATGAGACCCCAGAGGCAACGACCACTCACATCAGTCGGTTACAGAAGAGCCAGAAAATCCAGATGCTTTAAAGTGCTGGCTCCGTTACCATGGGCAAAATAAAACAGGTGTCTAGGTCAACGTCTGCCCACAACTTCCCAGCTGGTGGGTACTCAGTTGCTCAGTCGTGCCCGACTCTTGGTGACCCCCACGGACTGTAGCCCACCAGACTCCGCTGTCCATGGCATTTTGCTGGCAGGAATGCTGGAGTGGGTGCCGTTTCCTCCTCCTGGCTGGTGCAGGCACCGCCTGACTTTAGTTGGGTGTGTGCTGCTATCTGGTGGTGGACCGGGGCAGGTGGCAACGCCAACGATGGGTTCCCAGCTCCACTGGGAAATGTTATGCATTCCCCTATGCTGACTTGTCTTTAGAGGAGTTCTGGGCACCGTGTCTGCCCCCAACATTAACTTCACCCCCTTTCGATAAACCTAACAATTTGGAGCTACCCTTTTAAACATAATTTTGTAATAGGTAAGCCATGAATAAGGTAAAGAGTAATAGGGGACTTTCCTGGTGGTCCAATGGTCAAGACTCCACACAACCAGTTCAGGGGCCTGGGTTCAGTCCCTGACCAGGGAACTAGATGCCACATGCCAGCAACTGAAAGATACTGTATGCTGCACCGAGGATTCCGCGCGCCTCAACCAAGACGCAGCACGCATGCTCAGTCTCTCGCTCACCCCCGGCTCTCTGTGATCCCATGGGCTGTAGCCCACCAGGCTCCTCTCTCCGTGCAATTTCCCAGGCAAGAACGCTACAGTGGGTTGCTATTTCCTTCTCCACCAAGACCCAGCACAGCCAAATAAATAAATATAGGTAAGTATATTTTTAAGAGTAATGAACAATACAGGGGTCAGCTGACTGAGGCCAGTAGGCTAAATGTGGCCCAACTGTTTTTCTGCTGGCCCCATGAGCACTTTTTTTTTAAACAGTGGGGCAATAAAGGGTATTTTCCTAACAAATGACATTCAAATTCGGCATCAAAGTTTTCTTTGACAGTCACACCCATCATTTGCATATTGTCTATGGCTGTTTTTCAATACAGCAGCAGAGTCAAGAGACCAAATGACCCGCAAAACGTAAAATACTATCTGGCCCTTTATAGAGAAAAATGGACCAACTCCAGATCCGAGTGCTCCCCACTCATGCTCCCCCAAGCCCTCAGTCTCCCCAGAGGCCACCATTTGGATGAGACACTTGCAAGTCCTTTCCACAGTCACAGAGGCGTGGCTCGCCCCCACTCTTTTCACACAGTGGGTAGAATATCACATACACGGTTCTGCACCCTGCCTGTTTCATGCAGTATGTTTTGGAGATGATATCAACCACTTCCATATTTCCTTCCTTATTTCTACAGCTGTGTAACATTCCAACCTCAGGAGGGACCTTTCATTTATAATGCATCACCCACTAAATTTTGAGGTCATTTTCAGTCTTGGGTAATGCAAACTGCTGTGGTGTGCACAGAAGGACTTAAGGCTTTGCTCATGAGGGCCAGTAGACCTGAGGGGTCAGTTCCTGGGGATCGAGTGGCTGGGCTAGGGGTGTCTGCAAGTTACCTTCTGATCGCTCATGCCAAAATTGCCTTTGACCAAGGTCATGCCCATTTAAACTCTCAGAACTTTTGAGAGCACGTTTCCTCACATCCTTGCCAACACAGGGTGTTATCGAGTGTTTTGTTCTTTGCCAATCTGATAGGTGGTTTTAATTTGCATTTCTCTTACTGTATTTCACTGAATCTAAGATATCATTGATTGTGCCATGCACCTGATTTCAGAAATGTTTAAATATAAAATTTGCCTCTTAGAATCACTGAAATAGAATATGTTGAGTGGAATTGGCTATTTTATTACATTTTCTTACTCTATGTGTTCTATTCTGATTTTTTTTTTGCCAGATGGGGGGTGGAGCGTGGTGGGTGGGGGTGGGGAGGCAGGACAGTGGTGGTGAAGCGCCTAGAGGTCAAGTCCCAGCTCTGCCCATTACAAGTGTGATTCTTTGCACAGGTTACTTTTCTGTGTTTCAGTTTCCTCATCTGCAAGGTGAGTACCTACCTCATAGGGTCATTGTGAAAGTGAAGTGCAAGTCACTCAGTCGTGTCCGACTCTTTGCAACTCCATGGACTATATGGTCCATGGAATTCTCCAGGCCAGAATACTGAAGTGGGTAGCCTTTCCCTTCTCCAGGGGATCTTCTGAACCCAGGGATTAAACCGGGGTCTCCTGCGTTGCAGGCGGATTCTTTACCAGCTGAGCTACCAGGGAAGGACTGTTATGAAGGTATCACTTCCACTAGCTTTGTTCGTAGTGATACTTCCTAAGGCCCACTTGACTTCACATTCCAGGATGTCTGGCTCTTGGTGAGTCATCACACCATCGTGGTTATCTGGGTCATGAAGATCTTTTCTGTATAGGCCTTCTGTGTATTCTCACGTCTTCCTAATATCTCCTGCTTCTGTTAGGTGCATAACATTCTGTCCTTTATTGAGCCCATCTTTGCATGAAATGTTCCCTTGGTATCTCTAATTTTCTTGAAGTGATCTCTGTTGTTTTCCTCTATTTCCTCTGTTTGCATTGATCATGGAGGAAGGCTTTCTTTTCTCTCCTTGCTATTCTCTGGAAATCTGCATTCAAATGTGTATGTCTTTCCTTTTCTCCTTTCTTTAACTTCTCTTCTTTTCACAGCTATTTGTAAGGCCTCCTCAACCATTTTGCCTTTCTGTATTTCTTCTGTGTGTGTGTGTGTGTATTTCTTTTTCTTGGGGACAGTCTTGATCACTGCCTGAAGACAAGAGTGGAGAAATAACTCCAGAAAGAATGAAGAGATGGAGCCAAAGCAAAAACAACACCCAGTTGTGAATGTGATGGGTAATGGAAGTAAAATCCAATGCTGTAAAGAACAATACTGCATAGGAACCTGGAATGTTAGGTCCATGAATCAAGGCAAATTGGAAGTGGTCAAACAGGAGATGGCAAGAGTGAACATCAACATTTTAGGAATCAGCGAACTAAAATGGACCGGAATGGATGAATTTAACTCAGATGACCGTTATATCTACTACTGTGGGCAAGAATCCCTTAGAAGAAATGGAGTAGCCATCACGGTCAACAAGAGTCCAAAATGCAGTACCTGGATGGAATCTCAAAAACGACAGAATGATCTCTCTTCATTTCCAAGGCAAATCATTCAATATCACAGTAATCCAAGTCTATGCCCCAACCAGTAACACTGAAGAAGCTAAAGTTGAACAGTTCTATGAAGACCTATAAGACCTTGTAGATTCATGTCAATGTATGGCAAAACCAATACAGTATTGTAAAGTTAAAAATAAATAAATAAATAAATAAATAAGAACTTCTAGAACTAACACCCAAAAAAGATGGGTTCTTTCATTTCTAGTTCCTTCATTATAGAGGTCTGGATGCAAAAGTAGGAAGTTAAGAGCTACCTGGAGTACAGGCAAATTTGGCCTTGAAGTACAAAACGAAGCAGGTCAAAGGCTAATGGAGTTTTGCCAAGAGAACACACTGGTCATAGCAAACACCCTCTTCCAACAACACAAGAGAAGACTCTACACATGGACATCATCAGATGGTCAATACTGAAATCAGGTTGATTATATCCTTTGCAGCCAAAAATGGATAAGCTCTATATAGTCAGCAAAAACAAGACTGGGAGCTGACTGTGGCTCAGATCATGAACTCCTTATTGCCAAATTCAGACTTAAAGTGAAGAAAGGGAAAACCACTAGACCATTCAGGTATGACCTAAATCAAATCACGTCTTAAGAACCCTATAGGTAGGCAGCTCTGAGATTCGTTCAACTGCTCAACTACATCATCCAGGTCCTGCCTAGCTCTTGCCATTTTTCTGTGCTGGCATCTTTGGTGTGTTGGCTTTTCAGCATCAGGCTTGTGCCTCGTGGTATCTTAATGACTGCCACAGCTCCAACCATCACAACATCATATTATACAGAAAAAAAAAAGGTGGGGACAAAAAAGGCTTTCTCCCCAGCTATTTTCATGAGAGGAAACTTCCAAACATGACTTCTCCCCAATTCACTGGTAAGAAAGATCTAGGTCATAGGCACACCCCTGGATCAACCACTGGCAAGAGGAAATGGCAGTGCCTATGACTGGCTTGGATTCACACTTGGAAGCCAAAACTTCGGCCTCCTGAACAAAACCAGGCTTCTGAAGGACAGAAGGACACGACTGGCCTGGTACCCCTCCTCTCTGAACCTCTCACCTCCAGTCTTGCTGCAGCCCAATTCAATTTCCTTGAGGCAGCCAGGCTGCACTTTGTTAAAATGCAAACCTGCCCACGTCATTTCGCTTACAACTTCCCAGGCTTCAGCTCCCGCAACGCACAGGGAACACCGAGCGCCCCAGGGTTAAAAGAACTGGATTCCAAACCTGGTTTTACTTCGCCTGTTGCCTGACCTGGGGAAGCCATCTTACTCCACCGAATCTCAGTTTCCAAGTCTGACAAATGTGGAGAGATAACAGCCAACTTTGCAAAGGTCATTGAGGAAATAAATAACGACAGCAGCAGCCAATCCTTCTGTAGCCCTTCCACTGTGTCAAGCTGGTTTCTAAATTCTTTAGTTGTATTAGCCATTTTCACCTTCCCTCGCATCCGATAAAACAGGACTCTCTTCGGCATCAGCTGAAGCTACCAGCTCAGGCGCAGGGAGAGACTGGGGCGCAGGCGCCAGAGCGATGCGGCTCTGGGGACTGGCTGTGGCTCCGGGAGCGGTTTAGCACGCGGAGGACTACAACTCCCAATAGGCTCTGCCGCGCCGCTGGACTACAACAACCAGCATGCCCCGAGCTGTCGCGCTTCACTTACCCCTCCTGCCAGGCGGACTGTGCAGAAATTCTCTTTATGGTCAGTTTCGCTTGACAGACATTCCCCACGGGAACCAAGGAATCTATGCGGGTTAAACACATATGCGAATCATGAATAAGGGGCTTTTGTTCTAATCCTAATTCCTCCACCTGTTAACTCTGCGTCTGTTTCCTCATCTCTAAAATGAGGATATTCCTAGGAGCTGTCGTGTCATTGAGCTGTGAGGATTAAAAGCTGAATTTGACAGCTTGGTTGATGCCCCCTCCTCTTTGGGTGCCCAAGCGTTTATCAGCGCATTTTATCTCCATAGCAATCCCATGAGATTGGTATCCTTATCACTCTTTTCAGAAGGGGAAACTGATGTCAGGAGAGGTTCAAGTCTCTTGCCTCAAGTCACACAGCCAAGTGAGTGGTGAACTCGAACCCAGAAAATTTCATTCCAGAGGTGAGTCCACTTTAGGAACCTAAATGCTTCCCATCTGTTATTTGACATTGTACAGTGACTGAAAGTCCAGGGCAAATATTTTGTGTGCCCTTCAACGTAAATTTGAATCACTTGATACAGGGTCTACTGTCAAGATGACTGCGTGTGATCAGTGGTGGGAAGGGGCTTCCCTGGTGGCTCAGACAGTACAGAGTCTGCCCACAATGCGGGAGATCTGGATTCCCATCCCTGGGTCAGGAAGACCTCCTGGAGAAAGAAATGGCAACCCATCCCCTGCGTGGGGAAGATCCTCTGGAGAAGGGAATGGCTGTCCATGCCAATATTCTTGCCCAGAGAATTCCATGGACAGAGGAGCCTGGCGGGCTACCGTCAGACACGAATGAGCAACTGAGCAGACTCAGGCTGTCATAAGGAGAATGGACACGCGGGCAAGAGTGGAGGCTGCTGGGACCCTCCACGTGGGAGACAAGGGGAGCCTAGACACGGATGGGCGGAGAGATGCTTAGGAGGCACTGCTGTGAGAACCAGGTGCCTTGGGTGCAGGCCTCCAGCTTCCTTGTTCCTTTGTACTGAAAGTTCTGGTCCTTTCTCTGCCAATGTGTAGCTGTGCCACCTTGAGGCCAATCTCTTCCAGCCTCAGTCTTCACATCCACATAAGGGTTTCTCAGACCACTTATGCTAGAGGAGTCAACTTCTTGAATTTAACATTTGCCAATATATGTTTCCTGGGCCTTTGCACATGTCACTCCCATCACCTGCTTCCCGTTGTTCAGGTCTCCATTGAAATGTGACTTCCATTAGAGGCCTGACCGCTCCTCCCCTGGTTTATTTCCTATCCTATACAGTTAGGTTCTTTCCTATTTGTTTACTTGCTTCCTGCCTCGAACTAAAATGTAAGCCCATGAGAGCAGGAGCTTGCTTCTTCAGGGATGTATATCCCTCCACAGCACCTATGGACGTGTCTGGCACACAGTAAATGCTCAGTAAATATTTGAGTGAATTAGTCAGTGAATGTTTTCGCTGCCACCTTTATATATATGTGTGTGTATATACATATACATATACATATACATATACATATACATATGCCCTCAAATCCTTTAACTGCCCTGCTTAAAGCCCCTTCTGACCTGGGAGCACTGATCTTGGAAGCAAGACATATGGCCTGGGTTCAAATCCTGACTCAATTACTTAAGGGCTGAGTTTATATAAATGTCTTAACCCCTCTCGCCCTCATTTTTCACTTAAACCTCACAGAGGAAAATGCCCAGGGCAAGATAAGTGCTTTTAAACAGTATTATAAATTTGCATCTATTTGCTTATTTTTATTGAAGTATAGTTAACTTCAGAATCACTGCAGATGGTGACTGTAGCCATGAAATTAGACGCTTACTCCTTGGAAGAAAAGTTATGGCCAACCTAGACAGCATATTCAAAAGCAGAGACATTACTTTGCTGACTAAGGTCAGTCTAGTCAAGGCTATGGTTTTTCCAGTAGTCATGTATGGATGTGAGTTGGACTGTGAAGAAGGCTGAGCGCCAAAGAATTGATGCTTTTGAACTGTGGTGTTGGAGAAGACTCTTCAGAGTCCCTTGGACTGCAAGGAGATCCAACCAGTCCATTCTGAAGGAGATCAGCCCTGGGATTTCTTTGGAAGGAATGATGCTAAAGCTGAAACTCCAGTACTTTGGCCACCTCATGCGAAGAGCTGACTCATTGGAAAAGACTCTGATGCTGGGAGGGATTGGGGGCAGGAGGAGAAGGGGACGACCGAGGATGAGATGGCTGGATGGCATCACGTACTCGATGGACGTGAGTCTGAGTGAACTCCGGGAGCTGGTGATGGACAGGGAGGCCTGGCGTGCTGCTATTCATGGGGCTGGAAACAGTCGGACACGACTGAGCGACTGAACTGAACTGATAACTTACAATATGGTGTTAGTTTCAGGTGTACAGCACAGTGATTCAGGTTTTGGGGTCTTAGTGTTGTTGTTGTTTTCCTACAGATTACATTGTATTATAGATTATGACAATAGGCGCTCTTTTTAAAGCTTTCTTGTCTTTTAGTCACACCCTTCCCAGTCTGATCACCCTTGCCCTTCTCACCAAGCACCTCAATATCTGCCTCGCACCAGAGTCTGGAGGGCTTTGCAGGTTGCTGGGCCCTCACGCACGCTGTTTCCTCGCTCTACAAGGGCAGGGGGGAAAGAATCCTCCAGGCAACGGGTCGAGCGGCCCGCGGAGCAGGCGTCAGTGAGGCGTCCGCGCCTGCGCACGCGCCTGCGCAGAAGAGCCCGGGGACGGTGGGGGGTGAAGAAGGGGCCGGCCTTTGAGCGACAGCGACGCAAGATGGCAGCCACCACGGGCTCGGGTGAGCGGGGGCGCCGGGCCCAGCCGGCCGAGGGGGCATGGGCTTGGGCCGGGGACCGGAGACCCGCACAGGCCCTTGCTGCGGGGCCAGGGCTTCTGCAGGGCCGCTGTCCGCTGGGCCCCGCGGCGGCGACGCGGGCGGCCTGAGCGGGGAGGAGGAGCAGGCGGTGGCCGGAAGCACGGGCGGGGGCCTGAGGGGCCTGTGGGCGGCGCGGTGAGGCCGAGGCTCCCCCGGGCGGCGTGAGGGCCCTGCGGAGAGGAAGCGCCCGGCGCTGCGGAGCGGCCGAGCGGGCGAGGGGCGAGCCCAGGCCACTCCGGAGGAGTCGGGGGCTGGCGGCTCCTTAGACGAGATCGAGGGGTCCCTTGGAGGACAAGGAGGCGCCCCCAAAGAGATGGAAGTCCCTTATTGGATGCTGGGTGTCTGAGCGGGGGGAGGAGCCTTGGGGATGTCCGTTTGGCCCTGACTTCAGAGAAGCCCCTGAGGAAGAATGAGGGAAGGAAACGGGATCCTGAGGGGTGACTGATAGGAAGCCCCGTTGGCTAAGGGCATGATCCGTGTGCGTTTAGGGGATTGGGTTAGCTGAGAGAATTTTTACACTGATTAGAAAGGGGGCGTCTTGGGATGGCAGCTTTTGCGGTGGGGAAGCTGGGATTAAGGGCATCTCCACAGGATACGTGAGAAGGGGAGAGGGATTTCTCAGATTCCAGAGGGATTTGGTTGGAGCAGCTGAAAGTGCAATGGCCCCATCATTACCAGGCCCCTGTTTGAGGAGATAGATGTTAGGTATTAGGAGGTGAGCTCTGAGTAGAGCGGTCGGTGGAAGCTTTCGATCCTGGGTGAAGAACAGGGAGCCCTGGAGGTGTGTGTTAGGGGAAGGGTCGACTGAGGGAAGCCCCATGCAGTGAGACGGGAAATCAGGTTTCAGAGATGTTCTTCTTAGAGAAGAAACATCTCTTTTATTTGGGTGAAGGAAGCATACCTTAGGAGTGTCTCATATGGAGACTCTTCCACTCCTTCAGGTATTGGTAACATGGGGGTTCAGGTCAGAAGTTGCCCAGTGGCTGGATGGTCATGGGGAGAGGAATAAATGAAATGGGAACTGGGAAAGAAAGTCGAGATGCAAGAGGGATTGAGGGGGCTGCACTCTGGGCCAGGGGGAGTTTTTCCAGACTCTGGTAGGTAAAGGGAAGCAGCATTTATTTTGCATTCCTTGCTCTGTACTCCCCTAAGATGCTCCAGAGGATCAAGTCCTGAAGGAATCTGTTTCAGAGAAAACATTCACAGTTGGGGAGCAGGGGATGGACTCAAGTGGCCTTCTTGAGGAGACAGGTGATGATTGTTTGGGGAAGGTCCCCCAGAGGGGCCAGTGAAGCAAGAGTCAGATTCTGGAAGTGCAGGATTTGGGAGTGACAGAGCGTCTCCCTTTTGGCGAGCAGGGTGTCCCCTGAGGTGTCTGGCAGTGAAATTGGCCAAAGAAGTCCTCCCAAATGAGGTGACCACGGGCGGCCTCTGAGGGAGGAAACGGACAGGACCACTGGGCTGGTCCTGGAATCCTCCAGCTGTATAAGGCCGCAGCAGCACTGTTAGGAGAGGTAGGTGACCCGAAGTGAGCAGGGTGAGGGAGTCTGTCTTCCCCGCATGTGACTCCTCTAGTATCCTGAGGGGCCATCTTTGTCTGGTTGTTAGATGGGCATGGAAGGAGTTGGACGTCGGGGTTCTGACAGAAGTCACCTACCACAAGTTGTCTTTTACACTGAAAGCCGTGGGGTCTTCCTGAAGGATAGAGGAAACCACACCTCCCTTTCCTGGATTTGGATTCAATTGGAACAGTGCTGAGTCAATTCATTTACCAAGAGACTGCCACGGACATTCTCAGAAGAGAGGGGCTGAGTCAGGCCAGACTGCCGTGAGGCTCCTCTCAGCGGAGTAACACCCGGCCAGGTTGCTGTGGACTGAGGAGGCCGTTCACACGGCTGTGCCCATAGCCTCCGTCCTTACGGTGGTATTGCCGCTCAGCTCCTTGGCAGTGACTGGAGGTTGGCTATCTATAATCCGGTTTAACAGCTACTTAATTCTAACTTCTTGAGATCCTCCCAGTTGAAGAGTGCTTCATAAATGCTGTGGTCATCAGATAAAACATCGTCAGCTGCTGTCTAGTGGCATACAAGAGCACTTGGCATGGTTTAGGTAACAAGGAACAGGTTTTGAGATGCCCTGGAACTGGACTTCCGAGAACTCCTTTGTCTGTGCGTTCAACAGATATTTGTTAAGAATTTACTGTGCCCCTTTATGGAGAGTGAACAGGGCGGACATAGCCCCTATCCTCAAAGAGCTTCTAATCTAGTCAAGGAAAGCCCATTAAAGGAATACATAATTAAGATTTCACATAGCAGTAAACGCTGTGGAAGGAAGCTGTGTGATACGGTGCTGTCTGGAGAGGTGGTCAGGGAAGGCTTCTCCAAGAGCGGGGATTTGAACTGAAGCAGATGATGGAAGGAGCTGGCAGTGTGGGTCACAGGTGGGGCTGGGGGACAGTGAGTGGAATGGCCTTGTGGCAGGAATCCGCTTGGCAGTTTGAAAGAACCAAAGACCTCAGTGTGCCAGGGAGGCTTGTTAAAGAGAAAGATTAGAGAGAGATGGCTTTGGATTTTATTCAGTGTGAAAGGAAGCTATTGAACAAGCACCTGGTCTGAAGTCGGCATTCCATAAATATTTGGTGAGTGAATGAATGAGGGTCTTAAAAAGAGAAGAAGGACAGGATCTGACCTCTACTCCCAGGCAGTAAGAGGAGTGTGGAACGCTAAAGTGGGAAGCAGAGAGATCATGTTGCTGTGACTTGGGGCAGACCGCTGGGTTAAACTGAAGCAGTGTACAGGCCCCTCTGCTTTCTAACCCTGAGAAGTCTTTCAGGTGTGGTCATGGGCCCTGAGGCCTTCCTTAGGCAGGTTTAGAACAAGCCTCTTGATGAATCTGGGTCCCAGGAAATAGCTGTGAAGCCTCTGAGTTCCTGTAAGGGCTAAACTCAGTTTTCTGCGGTCACTGCTTTCAGCGCTTGGTGACAGCTTTCTGCCTCTTGTGCTTCTGCAGTGTGTGATTTCTGCATAGATCTTAGAGGGTGGAACTGTGAGAATCCCACCAGAGTCCTCAGGATGCTCGTGTTAGGACAGGTTACTTCCTCCTGCCTTGACCAAGATTGCAGGGCCTCAAAGAGTAACCCTTGGTGGCCAGGTCTTTCCTCTGACCTAGCATCCCACAGGCTACCCTGACAGTTAACAGAAAGCGTAGTGCCAGGAGAGTAAGCCCGTTACATTTTAAACCTGCATGTTTTGGAGCGGCCTCATACACACAGCCCTCTTACGAACATGTCACCACAGGGCGGTGGAGCTTATGGGCTTCCATTCCGTTCAAGAGTCTTCGCCAGAAAGCTGGAGCTGGCAGATGAGAACCTGTAGTCTCTTAGCTGGTCTCCTTCCCGTGTGTCTCACTGTGTGAGCGTCTTCTTGTGCCGGTTGTAGGTAGGTGCTTTTTGTAAGACAGGGACTCTGCTTTCAAGAGAACATGACGTGGTGCTCAGCTGAAGTACCAGTCTGCCCCAGGGATGGAAGGAAACACTGTGTTGGGCCCGAACAACCTATGGTTCCTCTTAGGGACTGCCGGAGTGTGATGGCCATGATTTTCCCTTTCACGGGAACTTTAAAGCTACCCTCCTCCCCCCACTGTATTCTCTTTCTCTCGCCCTCGCTCAAGTCTAATTCTGAAAGTCCCCAGGGAAGTACAGAGCAGCACCCTGGGTGACGGAGAGATGGTAAACCTATTTCTTTCACATTGCATGTAGTGTTTCAGAGGTTTCCTCATGCCTTGACTTACCTGTTATATCATCTCATTCAACTCTCCACCACTCGTGTGCTCTCCAGGGGAGGTGTTGGCCCCGTGGCTGGCCGAGGCGTGGTGACACTCAAGATTAGAGCCGGGGGTTTTGACTCTGGTTCCTCCCCCAGCTTACCCCAGCACCTTCGGAAGGAAATGGAAAGGCGTGGATTTGCCCGTGTGCTCTTCCTCGGTCTCGGCGGGTTTAATCTTGGTGAGAATGGGCTGTAATGAGAAGTTCGTGCCACCTGTAGCAGGAGCTCTTCGTAGCATCCCTGACCACTTTTATCCCATTCTGGGTTATGTGCTGTCTGATGAGAGTGAAGGCCACTGCTTGCTCTTGCTTATACTTCACACTCAGTAACTCACACTCGTTGGGGCTCCGTGATGTCGTGTACAAAGTCTGTCAGTCCTGGTCCTCAGTTACATGCAGGCCTTTCAGACTTCTTTTTAAATGGCACTTCTAGGGCTGTGTGCTAGACGCTATATTAAACACATCGTCTTGTTTCTGACAGTAACCCTTTGAAGAGGTATCTATTGTGAAGATGAGGAAACTGAGGCCCAGAGAAGAGAAATGGCTTGCCTGAAGCCCAGAGCCAGGGCGGGGGATGCGGGGTGCAGAACTGGGGCGGCGCTGCTGCAGGGCATGCGCTTTGGCCGGGGCAGCGTTTTCCCAGCCCCCGTTGCCTGCTCCTCAGCGGGGCATCTCAAGCCCCTTCAGCCACTGGCGGGCCTGTGGACGTTCCTGCCTTGGTAGATCGGTTCCTTGATGGGTGGATAATAATAACACCGAGTAGGGTTCTTTCTTCATTGTCACTTTCACCCTGTGCAAATCCATAGGTGTAACCCCAGAAGAGACGCCAACTCCTCCTCCTCTCTCTCGGCATTATTGCCACTGAGACAGTGGTTCCTACCAGAACCACCTTCCTTTCGCCTAGAAGACAGCAAAGGCCTCCTGCTTGCAGTCATGCCTTTTTCCAATCCGTTCTCTATAGAGGAAGTAGAATGACTTCTCACAGATGAGAAAGCAGAAACTGCCACTCCCAGCAGAAAGCCCTTCGCACTTTAGAATAAAATCCATCTCTCTCCCATGGCCCTCAAGGCCCGCCGTGGTCTTGGCCTTGCCTGCCGTGACCTCGCATGATACGGCACCTCTGCTGCCCTTCCGCTTTGGGAAGCTTGGCCTGCACGTGACTGACAGCTTGCTTCTCCGCCTTCAGGTCTCAGCTCTCCAGAAAGGCCGTCCTTCCCACCCTTTTCAGCCTGGTCTTCTCACTCATCACAGCTCTGTTCTGTTCTCTTCTAAACCTTGCTTAACCTTGTCTGAAGGTTTCTCGGGGTGTTTTGGTTTGTTTGAGAGTGCTTTTTTCTAAGCATATTTTCTGGGCCTCTCCAGTAGGACAGGATCCTGCCTTGCTCTTTGCTGTGTCCCTCGCACTCATATGGTCCCTGGCAAATAGCAGGCGCTCAACAGACACTGAGTGTCGCAGTGAACTAATCCAGAAGGACAGAAGCAAAAATGCCTGTTCAGCCTTTCGAAAAGGAAAGCTCTTGCCCTGATGAGTTGGTACTTACAGAGGGACTTTAGAATAGCATTAGCTCTGTCCTCTCCTTCCCTAATGTCCTGAGACACTTACCACCTTATTCTTTGTCTCCACCTCTTTCGGAGGAAATGCAGTTTCTGGCCTTCATCACCCTCGCAGAGAGATGGGGCCTTGCATTTTGTCACCAGCTGTTGTCACATCGCCTGGACTCTAAAGGATGATAAAGGGGGGGATGTTTCTTCCCCTAGATGCTGCTAAGTGGCTTCAGTTGTGTCTGACTCTCTGTGACCCCATAGATGGCAGCCCATCAGGCTCCTCCGTCCCTGGGATTCTCAAGGC
Source organism: Madoqua kirkii (assembly GCA_006408675.1). Classification (NCBI taxonomy): domain Eukaryota; kingdom Metazoa; phylum Chordata; class Mammalia; order Artiodactyla; family Bovidae; genus Madoqua; species Madoqua kirkii. The sequence goes on from SJYC01134727.1 coordinate 74,861, forward strand.
AATCACACTGGAATGAGTTGCCATTTCCTTCTCTAGTGCATGAAAGTGAAAAGTGAAAGTGAAGTCGCTCAGTCGTGTCCGACTCCTAGCGACCCCATGGACTGCAGCCCACCAGGCTCCTCCGTCCCTAGGATTTTCCAGGCAAGAGTACTGGAGTGGGGTGCCATCGCCTTCTCCAATTCTCAAACTGGAACATGTTAGAATCACCTGGAGGGCTTGTTAGATTGCTGGGCTCTACCCTCAGTTTTCGATCGGATAATTCTGTGCTGTAGTGTAGTGATCTGGTGTCTGGCCTGAGAATTCATTCTAGTGGGTTCGCAGGTGATGTGAAGGCTGCGGGTCTGGGGACCATACTTGGAGAATCATTGCTGTAGAGAAGAAGAGAGGAAATCTCCTCTGGACAGGCCCTAAGTAGGCACCCAGACTTCACATGCTGGTTGCTCAGAAATAAAAGTTACCTGCCCCCTCACTTTATGTCAGGAGCGTTTAATCCAAGTGCTTCACCTTCCAGGTATCCTTATTTTCCCAGGTGGTAGCACCACCAAACTCCTAGCTCAGTTCACTGTCTTCCCTGAATGGGCACCCAAGTCAGTTTCAGCTGGTGGCTTTCTTTCCAGAGAGACCTGTGAGGCGCTGCCATTTTAAATCAAGACCCAAGCCAGGCCAGGGTTTTCCAGAGTTGGCCTGCTGAGATACCTGCCACTTTGTGACAGTGGTTTTCCCAAAAAGACATTTTATAGGGCTTCAAAATTCTTTTTGTACCACAAATATTTTAATAGGTTACTATGTTTCACGTTACTGCATTAAATGTTTTACTAGGACATGATGTAAAACCCTGTCAATTATTCATGCTTTTTTAACCTGGTTGTCATCCTTTCTTCGTGATATCCTGCAGCTGCTGACTTTTCAGTTTATATTTAGCCAAGAGAATAACTGGCTGACTGTTAATACTGACACAGATCCAGGAAAAATCCTTCTGGAAAGAATAATTCTGAAGTAACAGTAACAAATGTTTTCTTTTTATAAATCTTGGGTTGCTTTGTTATTTTAGCACCTTGATAAAGTTATCTTAACATTTTCTTAGTTAATCTTTGAATAGTTACAGTTTATTAAGATTAACAAGAGTCCGTTTTTACATACTCTTGTAAAGGTATTGTCTCTTGAAGCTGTTCTTTCAGCTGCCTTTTAGGTGAAATTTTAGGAATCTTAAAATTTAGGTTAATTCAGTAGATTGAGTGCCAGAGGAAGAAAATATATTAGAGTGTTACTGAGTTTTTCTAACCTGTTAATACTTCTGGGTTTTGACATATATGGATTTAATTTTTAATATATTCATTGAAGTCTTTTGTTTAAAGTAACGTATCATGATTTTGAACCTATTCTCTCCCATTGGGATGGGATGAAGTCCCCCTGTGACTGGTACACTCACAGGGTCTGTAGGATCTCTCATAAGTATTTGGATTTTTATCCCTGGAGTTGCCCCTGAGATTCTAGAAGAAGGGTGTGGTCAGGCCATTCAAAGCTAAGTGCTCTTGCTCTGTAGAAAATATTGGTGTATTAACTTTGTAAGCAGTTTCTAAATGGTTTGAAATATCGTAACATGCTTTCATACATATTTAATGAAGCAAAGTTCAGTTTGTAAAGAATCCTTGACTTGTGTGGTCTGGGAAGAGAAACAGTTTTCCCTCTTTAAAAAAAGGGGGGGTTTCTCTAAAAATCTTGATCACACTTCATTAAAAAATAAAACCACTTATTGAATTTTAATTACCTCAAAATAAAGAACCTTTGGTATCTCACGTATAGTATCAATGTACAGTATTTTGGCCACAGCAGACCATATTAGAGGCTATGATAGGAGAGGAAGAGGTGCTGCCTTTTCTTGAGTCAGGAAGCATTAGTTGAGCACCATTGCATGCCAGGCAGCACACCCGATCCTGGGGAGGTGGAGTGGAATGAGTCACAGTTCTTAGCTTGAGAAGCTGTGAGAGTGAGTCAGACAATAAAAAAGAAAGGAAATGAAATTTAAAGAAGAAAAGGTATAGCACAGTCATTGTGTGAAGGACCGAGGTGGAGGGGCGGGGCAAGTGGCTCTCAGAGGCCCTCTACAAGACTGCCCAGCTCCTCGCTGAAGACTGGTGCTTCTTCTGCATATCCTCACATTCAAAATTCGATGTATAACTTTCCTGGGTGATTTAAAATCCATATTAGTCCCTTGGATAATCTTTATAATATTAAGACTCCCTTTTAATAGTGCTGTGAATATTTCCCTGCCATGTTTCCAGAAATAAACCAGAGTTAGAATTTTGTGACACTGAGCATTATTCATTCTGAAACAACACCCGTAGCTAACACCCAGTTACCCATTCATTCATTCGGCAGGCATCTGAGTGCCTGCTTTGGCAGAGCACTCTGACGTATTGGAAATTCGTAGGGAACAAAACGAAAGTTTTACTCTCAGGGAATTTATGTTCAGATGGGAGAGACAGACAATAAACAAGTAATGAAGTGGAAATGAATGCTGTACATTTAAATGTTGAGTGGTAATGATGCTGTGAAAAAAAATAAAGCATGATAAGGGAATGGGAAGTTCGACTTTAGATGAAGAAGAAGGGAGCCCACCACCATGCCCAGCTCTAGGATAGAGAATTCTGGGGTGAGCAAGCATCAAGTGCAAAAGCAACATCTGATGGCCTGTTCAGAAAGCTCAGGGAGGCTGGTGTGGCTGGAGGAGGGTGAGGAGCAACGGAAGGGAGGCAGGAAGTGATGTTAGGGAAGTCAGTGGGACTCTGTGGGTGAGCTCAGGAGTTTGGGGCTAGTTGGAACGGGCAGCAGGCAGAGGGTGGTGAGAGGAGCCATGGCATCTGAGTTCCCTTCAGAGAGCTCGCTGTAGAGAATGGCCAGCAGACAGAACCCGGGGGCCGAGGCGGCGCGTGCTGCGGTGCTTGCGGTCCAGCTGGTGAAGATGGTCATGCTGGGGATGTATCTGGAAATGGGTTAAACGGGGTTATAAGGGAAAGATTTCTTACTGTAACTCCAGGGTTTCTAGTCTGGGGAGTCTGTGCCATACACTGAGATCGAGGGGTGGGTAGTTTTTGTTTTGGGGGGAGTGCAAGGGAGTTTTGTTTGGAATTACGTTGGAGGGGGCTGTTAGGCATCTAAATGGAGATGGCTAGCAGGCAGTTAATTTGAAATATAAATTTAATTCAGTTCAGTCGCTCAGTCATGTCCGACTCTTTGTGACCCCATCAACAGCAGCATGCCAGGTGTCCCTGTCCATCACCAACTCCAAGAGATCATCCAAACCCATGTCCATTGAGTCGATGATGCCATCCAACCATCTCATCCTCTGTCGTCCCCTTCTACTCCTGCCCTCAGTCTTTCCCAGCATCAGGGTCTTTTCCAGTGAATTACTCTTCGCATCAGGTGGCCAAAGGATTGGAGTTTCAGCTTCAACACCAGTCCTTCCAGTGAACACCCAGGACTGATCTCCTTTAGGATGGACTTGTTGGATCTCCTTGCAGTCCAAGGGACTGTCAAGAGTCTTCTCCAACACAATTCAAAAGCATCAGTTCTTTGCCGCTCAGCTTTTTTTATAGTCCAACTCTCACATCCATACATGACTACTGGAAAAACCATAGCCTTGACTAGACGGACTTTTGTTGGCAAAGAAATGTCTCCTCTGCCTTTTGATATGCTGTCTATGTTGGTCATAACTTTGCTTCCAAGGAGTAAACGTGTTTTAATTTCATGGCTGCAGTCACCATCTGCAGTGATTTTTGGAGCCCAGAAAAATAAAGTCTGACGCTATTTCCACTGTTTCCCCATCTATCTGCCATGAAGTGATGGGACCGGATGCCGTGATCTTAGTTTTCTGAATGTTGAGCTTTCGGCCAACTTTTTCACTCTCCTCTTTCACTTTCATCAAGAGGCTCTTTAGTTCTTCTTCACTTTCTGCCATAAGGGTGGTGTCCTCTGCGTATCTGAGGTTATTGATATCTCTCCCAGCAATCTTGATTCCAGCTTGTGCTTCTTCCATTCCAGCATTTCTCATGATGTACTCTGCATATAAGTTAAATAAGCAGAGTGACAATATACAGCCTTGATGTACTCCTTTTCCTATTTGAAACCAGTCTATTGTTCCATGTCTAGTTCTAACTGCTGCTTCCTGACCTGCATACAGGTTTCTCAAGAGGCAGGTCAGGTAGTCTGGTATTCCCATCTCTCTCAGAATTTTCCACAGTTTATTGTGATCCACACAGTCAAAGGCTTTGGCATAGTCAATAAAGCAGAAATAGATGTTTTCTGGAACTCCCTTGCTTTTTTCAGTGATCCGGTGGATGTTGGCAATTTGATCTCTGGTTCCTCTGCCTTTTCTAAAACCAGGTTGAACATCTGGAAGTTCACGGTTCACATATTACTGAAGCCTAGCTTGGAGAATTTTGAGCATTACTTTTACTAGCCTGTGAGATGAGTGCAATTGTGCGATAGTTTGAACGTTCTTTGGCATTGCCTTTCTTTAGGACTGGAATGAAAACTGACCTTTTCCAGTCCTGTGGCCGCTGCTGAGTTTTCCAAATTTGCCGGCACATTGAGTGCAGCACTTTCACAGTGTCATCTTTCAGGATTTGAAACAGCTCAACTGGAATTCCTTCACCTCCACCAGCTTTGTTGTAGTGATGCTACTACCTAAAGCCCACTTGACTTCACATGCCAGGATGTCTTGGTCTCGGTGAGTGATCACACCATCGTGATTATCCGGGTTGTGAAGATCTTTTTTGTACAGTTCTTCTGTGTATTCTTGCCACTTCTTCTCATTGCAGAGTTATTAGCGTCCTTGATCTGGGTAAGATCACTTGGGGAGTCAAGTAGACAGAAAAACAGCGGTCAGTGAGCTGTGCATTGAGGCCTGGCAGCCAGTGGCGGGAGCTCAGGGTGATGAGGCTCCTCAGTGCATGAGTTTGCAGAGCCCGAAGCTTAGGGAGGAGTCACAGGACCGGCGGGGGCGCTGCCGGCGCTCCAGATCCGGGAGATGGGGACTGAGCGTCCGTCACAGGGCTTAGCGAGGGACCTGGCGCCCCGGGGAGCAGTTTGGGTGAGTGACTCGCTAGAGAACCTTGAAGGAAATAGGTGCAGGTCAGGTGAAAAATTGCAGACAAGGAGTCAAGACAGCCCTCGAGGTTTTTTTTGCTAAAAGCAAGCAAAACAATGCGCTAGTAGCTAGAAGGGGATATGGGATGAGTGAGGGTTTTTATACTGTGACGGTGTGCCGATGGAGGGGACTCAGTCTCTGTGCCTGGTATAACGCCAAGTGCTTTATAGGTTTCAGCGCATTGATTCTTCCTCACCTCCCGCAGAAGCAAGGCGTATCGGCACCCCTGTTGTGCTGAGGTTCAAGGTAACTTGCATGGTCCCTCAGCTAGATGGCTAGTAGTAAGTGACGGAGTGTGGACCTGAGCCTAGGTCCGTGCTCTTAATCTTTGCTGAGATGTAGCGTTTTCTCTAAAGTTACGTTCTGATTCTTGCTTGTGGGAGGTAACTTCACCATTACTCTGACCAGCCTTTGCAAAATAGAGTGGTCAACCAGATAACCTTCCATTTGTGACTGTACTTCCACGGCTTCCCTGATGGCTCAGATGGTGAAGAATCTGCCCCCGTTGCGGGAGACCCAGGCTCAGTCCCTGGGCCGGGAAGGTCCCTGGGTCGGGAAGATCTTGTGGAGTAGGAAATGGCAACCTTCTCCAGTATGCTTGCCTGGAGAATTCCACGGACGGAGGAGCTTGGCAGGCTACAGTCCATGGGTTCACAAAGAGTCGGACAAGATTGAGCGACTAACACTTTCATTTTTTTCATTTTCCATGGCATCAAAAGATAATTTATGTGAGTATACACATAGAAGGGGCTTCCCCTATGGCTCAGAGGAAAAGAACCCACCTTCAGTGCAGGAGACACAGGAGACACGGGCTCGATCCCTGGGTCGGGGAGACATGTAGGGAAGCATGGTTGACTTTGTGTTTATCTTTTATAAAATGGGTTGTACATACCTTTTTATTTTTCGCTCAATTTTTTTAATTGTCAACAAATATTCATCTAAAGCCTACCATGTAAAGGCCAATTGTTTTAATATCTCTTTATAAAAATGAGAACCACCACCTCAGTCATACAAACTAACATATGCTACCGTAAATCTCTTAGCACCTGCCTACCTCAGCCTGTCAGTTGTGTGAAAACCTGTTCTGTTGTCCCAGTATTTGCTCCAAGCAGGTGCTTCTGCCTTTGTATCCTGAGATGTTCAGACTAACACATCCCTAACCTGGCCTCTAATCCTTCAGCACATCCTGAACACTACCTGGGAGATTTGCCTTATCTCTTGCCCTGCTCAGAGCCTGTTGCAGCTCCCCACTAATTACCTTCAGGATAAAGTCCAGTCCCTCTTAGAAACACAGCCCACCTCTTTAGGTTTCTTCATATTCCAAGGGGTCTGTGACCTTCTCAAAGGTTAAAGAAACGTCTTGTGATTGTATTTCTCTTGTATGTTTTAATAGCTTTGTTTTATTGGACTTCGTGTGTGTGTGTCTTGTGTCCATAGTGGGACTTCATTCTCTGATTGGGAGGCCCCTGTTTTGTCTTCGTTCGTAGCCCTTGTAAGGCCTGGTATAGGGTGGGTGAGTGGCCACCATTGTACTGAACAGTGTGTGTACATATATATCACTGACCAGTTTATGGGTAGGGGAGTGTTGAGAAACAGTTAAAAAGCCTCGCCAACTTTCAAAATTGCGGTCCTAAAATGTGTGGATTTTGCTTGTGAACGTGGAGTGAGCTCAGTTTTAGACACATGGAACATGGAACTCTAGACGGTTCTTTACTAGATCAGTTCAGTTAAGTCGCTCAGTCGTGTCCAACCCTTTGGGACCCCATGGACTGCAGCACGCCAGGCCTCCCTGTCCATTACCAGCTCCCAGAGTTTACTCAGACTCATGTCTATTGAGTCTGTGATGCCATCCAGCCACCTCATCTTCTGTCATCCCCTTCTCCTCCCACCTTATAGAGTTCAGTATATCAGCCAACCAGGTATTCATCAGCCACTTCTCTTTAAATGAGAAAAAGCTAAATGAATCACTGCATCCTTTGTATGTTTTTTCAGTTCCTGATTTCTGCTGGCTGTTTAAATCAGTTTTTGAGTGAAAATACGTTTATGGCTTAGGGAAAATTAACTAAAAAGTAACAGCCCTCTTAAAAAGCTGTCCACTTTGTGGACTTTAAATTCTTCAAGATTTAGCTAAATAAAGGTTAACTGAGTACATAACTGCCCAATGCCAGATACATCCTTTATTGGTCTTTACTTATTCTTACCCTTAGAGGGTTTAAAATATCCCCTGAGGTAAACCTCGGGTGTTAAGGCTCAAAGGGATTTTTGAGAACAATTAGGTGACCTCAGATGCTGCAGAATGGCGGCTCATAAGCAGAAGTGAACCGCAGACACTTGGCCAGAGCAAAGGAGTGACTGTCCCCTTTAGACAGGACATGTATTCTCCAGTTCTTAACACTTCCTGTTGTTGTGAGCCAGACATGTTAAAGAAATTTGCAAAGCCATACCACTCTTCTAACCAATTTATTTTTGCTCTTTGGAAAATATAGTTGTCCGTCACTTATCTTAACACATAGTGGTTTCTTGTGGTTAGTTATTAAGTATTTTTACAATTTAACAGTAGCTATAACCCACATAAACAAAGGCTCTTTGAAATCTTCAGTGATTTTTAAGAGCATAAAAGGGTCTTGAGACCAAAAAAGCTGAGAACTGCAATTCAGATAGAATAAATGCTTACTGTAATAATCAGTATATATTACAGTTATTCTGATATTTATATGTCTATTCCGACTCCTGCTTGGACTATTTCTAGACTGCCTAGTAGATACTGGCCAGTCCAAAGTTTGTCATTTATTAAGCTGTTTTAATGCCTGTTTCATAATTGACTCAAACTGAATCATCCTATAATGTCAGTATGGAAATAACAAAAGCTGACTTTGTCCTCTGTGGTGCTCAGTTACTGTCCCAAATGCTAACCTAAAATAAATTTAACTGCCTCAGTTTTTGTTGTTGTTCAGTTGTGGATGTGGGCTTTGCATGCTTTAAGTAATTGAATGTCTAATCCAGTGGAAGTACTTAGAAGTACAAGATTCTTTACTGGTATAATATTTTTCCCTACTTCACCAGTTAAAAAAAAATGAAGCATCAGAAAGATATAACTTGAATTCACTACCTGCTTTGAAACTAATAGCAACGAGCTTGTGATATTTGGATGAAGATTTCCTAATCAGGGGGCCCTCCCTGGCGGTCCAGCAGTTAAGACTCTGCTTCCCCCACAGGGGGCTCGGGTTCAGTCCCTGGTTGGGAACTAGGATCCCACATGCCGAGTGGTGTAGCAAAAAAGTTTGTTTTACAAAAAGGATTTCCTAATGAGACCTGGTTGTTAGATGCAGAGGGAACATTACAGCCATGAGAATATTCTTTGCTAAAGTTTACAGGAGGAACAATCACACCTGGAGCAGTTAGTCCAGCCTGACTTTCCAGATCTGACACCAAAAAAGAGCACAGTCTTTTTGGAATTTCCTCGTGCTCCAGTGGTTAAGACTCGGCACTTTCTGGGACCTTCCTTGGCTTCAGTCTCTAAGGTTCTGCAAACTACCGCAGCCCACCCCATCCCCCCAAAAAAAAACTCCTATTTTTTATCTTGTCAAAGAGAGTAAGTTGAAATAGAGAAACTACTGGACTTTACTGTTGATCATTTTACTTGAACAGGTTTTGGTAACACTAAGAAACACAGACCACTTAAGAGTTAGTCTCTTAGGGAATACCATTAGGTGAGACTCCCCCTCTCAGGAAATCCTCAGTCCTCACTTCAGTCAGGTGCCCTGTAACTAAAGGCTTGGAGAAGGTGAGGGAGCGTGACCCATGTGACTCACCTGGGAGAGGTGTGCGAGCAAAGCAGATCTCAAGTGCGTGTTGGTTGACATGGTTCCTAAGTGTTTTCTTGATCAAATACCACAGTCGTGGTTTGGGGTTTTTTTAATCATAAAATATAGAAAGGGGGTTGGAGTCATCCATAATTCTTGCACCCAGAGATAATCACTGTCCCTATCGTAGTCTCCTTTCCGAATTTCTTGAGACGTCGCTTGGCGTCTGTGTTAGTTTGCTAGGGCTGCCGAACAGAGTGCCACAGGCTGGGCGGCGGCGGCGGCGGCTGCTGCTGCTGCTGAGTCACTCAGTCGTGTCCGACTCTGTGCAACCCCATGAACTGCAGCCCACCAGGCTCCTCTGTCCATGGGATTTTCCAGGCAAGAGCACTGGAGTGGGGTGCCATTGCCTTCTCCTGACTGGGCTGCTAAAATACTGGAAATTCAGAATTCTGGAGGCTGGGAGTCCAAGATCAAGGTGTCAGCGGCTTTGACTTCTTTGGCCTGCAGGTGGTTGCTTTCTCCCTGGGTCCTCATGTGGTCTTTACTCTGTACAGCTGTGTGTGCCTGTTGGGCACCTGGGTTTCCTCTTCTAAGAGGGACACCAGGCAGATTGAACCAGGGCCCACCCTCGTGGCCTCATTTCCGTGTAATCACCTTCTTGAAGGCTGTTTGCAGATGTGGGCACATTCTGAGATGCCAGGAGCTAGGGCTCAGTGTATGAATTTGAGGGGACACGAGTCAACCCATCACCCCATCTGTGAACAGCTGCCTCAGATATTTCTCAGCCCTCCTGTCAGTGCGACTCCATGCTGTTGGGATATTCGCTTTTATGAGAGAGGGTTCTACAAGTGCGTGTTGGTTGACATGGTTCCTAAGTGTTTTCTTGATCAAATACCACAGTCGTGGTTTGGGGTTTTTTTAATCATAAAATATAGAAAGGGGGTTGGAGTCATCCATAATTCTTGCACCCAGAGATAATCACTGTCCCTATCGTAGTCTCCTTTCCGAATTTCTTGAGACGTCGCTTGGCGTCTGTGTTAGTTTGCTAGGGCTGCCGAACAGAGTGCCACAGGCTGGGCGGCGGCGGCGGCGGCTGCTGCTGCTGCTGAGTCACTCAGTCGTGTCCGACTCTGTGCAACCCCATGAACTGCAGCCCACCAGGCTCCTCTGTCCATGGGATTTTCCAGGCAAGAGCACTGGAGTGGGGTGCCATTGCCTTCTCCTGACTGGGCTGCTAAAATACTGGAAATTCAGAATTCTGGAGGCTGGGAGTCCAAGATCAAGGTGTCAGCGGCTTTGACTTCTTTGGCCTGCAGGTGGTTGCTTTCTCCCTGGGTCCTCATGTGGTCTTTACTCTGTACAGCTGTGTGTGCCTGTTGGGCACCTGGGTTTCCTCTTCTAAGAGGGACACCAGGCAGATTGAACCAGGGCCCACCCTCGTGGCCTCATTTCCGTGTAATCACCTTCTTGAAGGCTGTTTGCAGATGTGGGCAGATTCTGAGATGCCAGGAGCTAGGGCTCAGTGTATGAATTTGAGGGGACACGAGTCAACCCATCACCCCATCTGTGAACAGCTGCCTCAGATATTTCTCAGCCCTCCTGTCAGTGCGACTCCATGCTGTTGGGATATTCGCTTTTATGAGAGAGGGTTCTGTGTCAGCCAGTGTAATAACAGTGACGACGCGCAGGGAGCTTTCTCCCTAAGCCAAGTAGTTAGGATTGTTAACGATTTCACTCTTTCTGAACAAGAGGCATTGTATTGTCTGGCTTCTTGCTTATAATATCAAAAATCTCCGTTAGTTTTGTGTGTGCTGAGGAGACTTAATTATTCAGTGTAGCTGAATAATCCAGTTGGCTAGTCTGTGGGTGAAAAATGCTAGTGTTTTCCAAATGGACCATTCAAGAATGCTTTCAGGATTTTTCTGTTAAGTTTCAAGTACCATCTGTGCTGTTTAATATTTTTCTTCAGTCAGCAGACTCTTGCTTATATTTATTCTTAAAAGGAAAATTTTATCATTGTCATAAATGGAAAATTAGTATAATATTACTTGCCCTAAATAGGCTATTCTCAAAAATAAACACATGACTGTAGAGTGAAGTATTCACTCGTGTGCCATCTTCAGAAAGCTTGGGGGCCATAGACTTCTTTCTGTCCCAGTCCGTGGGCCGCCTGACAGCGCATCTCACCACTCAGGCCTCTGAAGTAGCAGAGCTTCGCACCCCCTTCACCGCCATCCCCTGCGAGCTTCCACTGGAGTTACTGCCAGAGCCTCCTGTCCTGCCCCAGCTCCCTTCACTGTATTCTTCAGACAGCAGCCAGAGGGATCCTGTTAGAAACAAGCTGGATCCTGTCATTCCTCTGTTCACAACTCCAGTGTGCTTTTTCACAGTTGGCGCCCCTGATTTACTGCTAATCTTCCATCTCACTGACTTGGTTTCAGCTAAATTAGAATCTTTGCTCTTTGACACTCTGGGCAAGGTTGTGCTTCAGGACCTTTGCCCTTGCCTGGAAGACTCTCCCTTCAGCTACCAATAAATCCTACTCCCTATTTAAAACTGTAACTTCCTCCATCAGTACCCTGTACTCCAGAACACCACCATCTGGCATATTAATAATTTGCATGTATTTCCTTCTAGAATGTAAGCTCCCTGAGGGCAGGTATTTTTGTGTTGTTCACAGCTTATCTCCTGGTGCCTGGAAAAGTATCTGATGTCCTCAGATATTTATTCCAGTCGAATTAATAGTAGCGGGTTCTGCACTTCAGAAAATACTAAAATATACTGGAAACACCTCCCACAGCTTTGAGTCCTTCCAAGTGGGTCTTTCTTCACAATCTCCGTGAAGTGCTGCTTGGTTCTGAGAGCCTGGCCTTGGGGCTCAGTAAAGAAAGCTGGTAACTTGCCTGGATCCTGAGTTTTTCCCGGGGGAAATAGTCTAAGTGCCGGGGAAGGTGGGGGGCAGGTGGGCAGGCCTGGTTGGGAGAGCAGCATCCCCAGCTGGCCCCAGCGCCTTGGCTCTGTTCTGGAAGACACCCAGAAGCAGTGTGCACCTCAGCCTGGACTTGGGTGCAGTGGTGTGGACCTGGAGAGGAGTTTGTGTGCCTGCTTCCCTGAGCTGCCTGCCAGGCTTGGGGAATTCTAGAAACAGGTAAAGCAGAGAACTGGCTACCCTCCTTTAGCTTTTTCACGAGCGAGAAACTGTGACTTAAATATTTGAAAATATTCATCCGTTGCCTTCACTTGACTCTTGAATTGCTGAAGGGGACACTGTTGTTGCGTGCTCGGAGGGGCAGCTCTTCCCTCTAAGGTAGTTTTAAGAGTCATTCCAGCAAAGGAGCACACCCTCAGAGACGGAGGACAAGAGTAAAACAAAAGAAATAGCCCCAGTTCTTCCAAGGCGCTTGTATCACCACTTTATTTATGGCTTTCATGTCAAACTCAGGGGCCCGAATTAGCATTTAGACCTGTAAAACCTTTGTGAAGTCTCAGCGCCCCAGGGCCGGGGACGGGGTACTTTCTAGGTTCCGTCACCTAGCCGTGGTTTAGCCGACACTGCACCGGTAAGGAAGCCCCTGCCCCACCTTCTCGTGCTCCTCAGTACAGAGAGCTCCGTAAGCGGCAGGCGTGAGGCGCGGCGGCTCCCACAGGTTCTGCATGTCAGCATCTTGATTGTCAGGGAGTGATGATGAGCGACCAGCTCTAGGCTTGCAAGTTCCCCTGGAGTTGCTAGTATCTTGAATCTCTTTCCATTTATTTTAGGAGTAAAAGTCCCTCGCAATTTCCGACTGTTGGAAGAACTCGAAGAAGGCCAGAAAGGAGTAGGAGATGGCACAGTTAGCTGGGGTCTAGAAGATGACGAAGACATGTCACTTACAAGATGGACAGGGATGGTAATTGGGCCTCCAAGAGTAAGCGTCGAGCTACGGCTATACATGTCAATGTCTTACATTCACTGTGCCTCCTTTTAACAACTGTTAGCCTTATCACGGGGAAAGCTCACCAATGGTGTATTTTCTGAAATGTGGCTATTCTTTTTTGACCAGTTTCAGTTTATATATTTGAACCTCCTCTGATGCTGTTTAATCCCTCTAAATGGTAAGCAAAAACCTGTTCAGACTCATAGTGTGATTGACATGACAATGTAGACAGTGAGGTTTGAGGTAATTGTCCCTTTAGATGTAGTTCAGAGCAGACTCTTGGGCTTACAAACAAGAAGGCTCCAGATGGAGCCAGCACTCCTGAAGGCAGGTCTAGATGGGCTGGAATGCCTTCTGGGTGTGGTTTTTATTCATCGTGTCCCAGTCCTGTCGTGTGTCTGTGTCCTGGTTCGTTGGGCCACTCAGCAAAGGCTCGTTGCCTGCGTGGTCTGCTCTGGTCTGTTCCAGGCACTTTTGAGCCCAGAGACCTTTGCAAAGAAGACAGAGACAGTGGGGACGAGGAATGTGACTTCTCATAAGCTGCGTAATTAGCAAGCGTTCCCAGTCTTCGTAATACCAGCTAACCTTTTTTTATGGCACGAAGTCAACTCTCCAGAAACATCATTTAATTCTCCCAAGAGCCCGCTGTTAGGATGCTCTTGTTGGGTAGCTGCATTGGGTAGTTCTTCTCCAAGAAGAAGCCAACTTGGAGAAGTCTGCACAGAGTCACCTAGCTGGTAATTCCCAAACCGGGGCTCACTCCAGAGCTTGTGTTCCTAACTACTAGCCTATATTGTCTCCTTCCTATTTACATTTCGAGTTTTCAGCTGTTCCCATTACAAAGTTATCTAGTGTTGAATAATAATTTGATGTGGGAATGAAGAGAGAGAATCCAGTAGTGTGACACTCGCTTCAGACAAGCTGCAGGAGACTTGAAGCGCAGCAGGCCCTTTCCTGCGTCTGCCTCTGCTTGAGGAGAGTCAGCCATTCTGTTCCTCTCGGGCAAGGCTCTGCACTAGTTCTGGGAGGTAGAAAGACACGTGGGATGTGGCCCTGGCTGAGAAAGGAAGAGTGTGGGGCTCACTCAGTGTCAGGACAATCTGTTGTTCATCTTAGATTGTCGTAGATGCTCAGGGTGAATGACTAGCTTTGCCACTTACTTTTCTGAGTCATTTTTCTGTAGTTTTCTGTAGTTTTGTTTGCGAGGGAGTAAGCGTCGAGCTACGGCTATACATGTCAATGTCTTACATTCACTGTGCCTCCTTTTAACAACTGTTAGCCTTATCACGGGGAAAGCTCACCAATGGTGTATTTTCTGAAATGTGGCTATTCTTTTTTGACCAGTTTCAGTTTATATATTTGAACCTCCTCTGATGCTGTTTAATCCCTCTAAATGGTAAGCAAAAACCTGTTCAGACTCATAGTGTGATTGACATGACAATGTAGACAGTGAGGTTTGAGGTAATTGTCCCTTTAGATGTAGTTCAGAGCAGACTCTTGGGCTTACAAACAAGAAGGCTCCAGATGGAGCCAGCACTCCTGAAGGCAGGTCTAGATGGGCTGGAATGCCTTCTGGGTGTGGTTTTTATTCATCGTGTCCCAGTCCTGTCGTGTGTCTGTGTCCTGGTTCGTTGGGCCACTCAGCAAAGGCTCGTTGCCTGCGTGGTCTGCTCTGGTCTGTTCCAGGCACTTTTGAGCCCAGAGACCTTTGCAAAGAAGACAGAGACAGTGGGGACGAGGAATGTGACTTCTCATAAGCTGCGTAATTAGCAAGCGTTCCCAGTCTTCGTAATACCAGCTAACCTTTTTTTATGGCACGAAGTCAACTCTCCAGAAACATCATTTAATTCTCCCAAGAGCCCGCTGTTAGGATGCTCTTGTTGGGTAGCTGCATTGGGTAGTTCTTCTCCAAGAAGAAGCCATCTTGGAGAAGTCTGCACAGAGTCACCTAGCTGGTAATTCCCAAACCGGGGCTCACTCCAGAGCTTGTGTTCCTAACTACTAGCCTATATTGTCTCCTTCCTATTTACATTTCGAGTTTTCAGCTGTTCCCATTACAAAGTTATCTAGTGTTGAATAATAATTTGATGTGGGAATGAAGAGAGAGAATCCAGTAGTGTGACACTCGCTTCAGACAAGCTGCAGGAGACTTGAAGCGCAGCAGGCCCTTTCTGCGTCTGCCTCTGCTTGAGGAGAGTCAGCCATTCTGTTCCTCTCGGGCAAGGCTCTGCACTAGTTCTGGGAGGTAGAAAGACACGTGGGATGTGGCCCTGGCTGAGAAAGGAAGAGTGTGGGGCTCACTCAGTGTCAGGACAATCTGTTGTTCATCTTAGATTGTCGTAGATGCTCAGGGTGAATGACTAGCTTTGCCACTTACTTTTCTGAGTCATTTTTCTGTAGTTTTCTGTAGTTTTGTTTGCGAGGGTGAGGGTGGTTGAAAAATGTGCAGTCTGCTTTTACTCATTTTTTGATCTGTTTTTTTTTAATCTGTGAAAATCAGGATTTTCAGAATCTCCTAAGTACTAGGGAAAACCTGATGCAGAAGGCTTTTGTCTTCACAGAGATCATCTCTTGCTGTCTCTGCAAGCCCTTTATAAGGTGATGGTTTCCTTCACTGCATTTCATCTCTTCTTAAGAATGGTTTAAGTTTTTTGAAGATGAAAACTATTCTTCCCTCCTCTTTACTCTCCAGAACACCTAGAAATGACTCAGAATGAGGTAGTTGTTCAATAGATTTGTTAACAGACCAATTTTCAGACTTTAACGTAGTCAGGATGAACCAGTGTGCCACAGTGAATATACCAAATTATACCACGAGTGAGTGTGCTGAGTGAATACACTCAGTGGGACCACTGAGTTATATACTTACACAAACACATGAACAAATAAAATGAACACTCAGCTCTGTTAGAGACACCCTGCTCCATCTGAAACACTTTAGACTACCCTGGATTTCAATTGACATCTTTCCAAAGGAAGCTGTTAGTGAGTAGCTGCAGTATGCAAGGTACTTCCCATATATCCTTTACATCTTTTTTTTGGTTTTAATTGAGACATAATTCACAATGGAGAATTTGCTTCCATAGAATATACTTGTAGAGTGTTCAGTTCAGTGGGTTTTTAAATCACAGTCAGCATTGTGCAGCTATCGTTGACTTGATGTTCATTACCCAGGAGAGAAAGGCCGTGCCATCGCGGGCGCTCCCATTCTGCCCTCTACCCTCACCTTCCTCACCCTTGACAATCCGATTTTCTGTCTGTGAGTTTGCCAATTCTGATGTTTCATGTGATTGGGATCAATATGTGGCCTTAATGACTGGCTTTTACTTACCATGATGTTGTCAAGGTTTATCCATGTTATACCATTTTCCAGTAGTTTTTTCCTTTTTATGGCTGAATAATATTCTTTTTGAATGGATATACCAAGTTTTGTTTATGCAGTAATTGATGGACATTTGAATTTTTTCACTTTTTCCTATTACAAATAATACTGCTATGAATACTTGTGTATGGGCTTTTATGGGGACAGCTGTTTTCACTTCTGTTAAGTATGTACATAGGAGTGGAGCTGCTAGATCATATGACGACCTTGTTTAGCATTTCAAGCAACTGCCAAACTGTTTTCCAGAGTAGCTGCACCATTTCACATTCCTGCCTGCAGTGCATGAGTATGTGCGTTTCTCTCCGTCTTTGCCAATTCTTATTATTGGGCCTTTTTACTCTTACAGTTTCTGTTCCCTAAGGTTAAAAGCGAAGACATAAAAGGAACTGCCTGCTTCTAGGTGCTTCCTGTGACCAGTCTATTTTGTGGTTAACGTACAAGGTATATGCTGTGAAGCTGGAGAGTCAGCCTCATTATTAAAGCATCTAGATAGAGCACTGAGGAACTCCTCTCCCTGCTATATTCTTGCTGTGTTACTCAACAGAATCCTCCACCAGCATTTAAAAAGTCTGTGCCAGATGACCCAGCAGTTCTGCTAGGAATCTACCCCTCTCCTCTTGAATGTATTGCCCCAAATCCTGTATGTACAGAATGGCCTCGTGCCTTATTTTCAGGACTAGCTAAATACTGGAAACCAGCGCAGTGTCTTTCAGTAGACCGTAGAGTGTACTGGTTAGCTTTTCAAAGGAAAGAGACAGACGTACGTGTGCTGAAATGGAGTGATCCCCATGATACTTAAGTGGGAAAAGGTACAAAGCAGTGTGCAGAACATGCGTCACTTGGGTCCGGCTGGGTGAGGGCGGAGGAGGAGGGGGACACACTTGTGCTTCTGTGCGCTGAGAACACTTCAGAAAACATAGAAGAAGCTGATGTCGGTGGTTGTGTTCTTCGAAAGCAATCACTCAACTAGGGCCAGGCGGACAGGGAGACTTCTTCCTAATAACCTTTTTGTACTCTTTGAGTGTGCTTTGATCATATGAGTTTGTTAGCTATTCGAAAATAGATATGTGTATATTTTTTTTTCTTTTGTAAAGCAAATCTTCCAAACCTAAAAGCAAAGCTTCCTGTCCAAGTGCCCCTTGCAAAATTCGGCAAACATGTCTGTCCACGGCCTTGCATGCAGAGGCTCTCTCCTCTGACCGTGGGGTGGCGATGGTAGCCGGGTTACGGCGCGGAGTTCCTCGGCCCTGGTGCTGCTGACATAGCGGGCTGAGCGGCTCCCAGTTCGGAGCTGTCCTGCCACGAGAGGGTGTTGTGCAGCCTCCCCGGGGCTGAAACAGTCATAAACGTCTCCGGTGCAGCCTGCTTCCCACCACCTCGGGAGTGGGCCAGGGGCGGGGTCGCCGCCCTGACTGAGCAGCACTGTCACACCTCTGGAGTTCTCCATGATGGTGCTTTTAGGGCTGGGTTAGAGCCTAGCTGTGTGTTTATACACACACTATCTGAAGGTATTCTGTGCACACTTAGGAACCAACAGAATTGCAGGGGTGTGTGAAGTGGTCCATCCCCGCTTCATTATGCTCACCACAGGTCACGTGGCGTGTGGTGTGTTTCTCCTGGCATTTACTGTGGATACACAAACCTAAATACATAACCATTTTAATAAAAATGAGACCTTGCTGTGCTTAATGTTTTGCAGCTTTTTTTTTTACCTTAACAGACAGTGGGCATCTTTCCGTATCAGTATACCTGTCTCCTTCTTAAAAGCTTTCGGTTACATGTCTGATACGTGAATGTATTCTCATAAAGTTTTTCAAAATACAGATTAAGCAGTTCACTTTGTACCATTTAATTCTTTGTGTCAGTCAGGAAAAGAGAAACCATACTAAATATTTCAACAGAGATAATTTAATGTAGAAAGTTGATCAAGTAGGTATTGGGCTGAAAAAAAGCCTACTAGGGGGACACTTGGGGAAGGCGGTGGCGCCCCACTCCAGAGCTCTCGCCGGGAAAGTCCCGCTGGGGGAGGAGCCTGGTGGGCTGCGGTCCATGGGGTCGCTGGGAGTCGGACAACTGAACGACTTCACTGTCACTTTTCACTTTCATTCATTGGAGAAGGAAATGGCAACCCACTCCAGTGCTCTTTCTTGCCTGGAAAATCCCATGGGCGGAGGAGCCTGGTGGGCTGCAGTCCATGGGGTCGCTAGGAGTCAGACACAACTGAACGACTTCACTTTCACTTTTCACTTTCATGCTTTTGAGAAGGCAATGGCAACCCACTCCAGCGTTCTTTCTGGAGAATCCCAGGGACTGGGGAGCCTGGTGGGCCGCCGTCTGTGGGGTCACACGGGGTCGGACATGACTGAATCAACTTAGCAGCAGCAGCAGGGGAACACAGATAACACTAAAAAATAACCACGGCCTGAGTCTGGAAGGTGAGTCAGGGGATGCTAGGATCACTGAAACCTATCACTTGGAGGACAGGCACCCTCTGCTGTTGGTCCCTGCAGGGCCCACAGAGCTGGTTGGAGGAGCCCCGAAAGGCCAGGGGCTTAGCCCAGAGACAGCTCTTACTGCCAAGACGGCGCCTCGGGCCAGTGACCTGATGGGAACAGAAAGCAAAGAGGAAGGAAAGAGGGCCTCCTTTTGCCTTTTTATTGTTTATTGCAATTGTGCAGTCACCTCAGCAACTTAAGTCTTTAGCTGTACAGTATTCAGGTGGTACTGTGATTGAATTCAGGAAATGAATAATTAATACTGCCGTCAGAGGACCTGTGGCTCATTTAGATACCCTGACTGACGGGAACCGAGTTTTTGTGCAGAGGAAGTCTGTCTGGCCTGGTCCGGAGCAGGCCAGGCAGGTGCTGGGCAGTGAGCTCCAGGCCCACCTTCCCTGCTCTGCTGTGGATCCCGGCGCTGGCAGCCGTGAGCGAATGTCTCCTCTGTCATCTGGCTTCCTGTCAGGCGCCAGGGGAGGGCGCAGCAGAGAGCCTGAGAGGCAGGGAGGAAGCCTTGCTCCTTCCTGCTTGCCTCTGCTCTGTCTGCGCCACTCTGGTGACTGCCCTTCATCCTGGCATCAGCAGTGGGTCCCGGCCTCCAGCTTTGAGGGGTTCCTCCAACTTTTGGGGGCACCCCCAGCATCAGCCTCACAGCAGCCCCTGCTCAGAGACCTGGGTTCGACTCTGGAACCCTCTTCCTCCGAGCCTCTGGATCTGATCAGCTACAGCTTTCTTCCTTTGTCCCCCAGCCTTCAGGGGGGACAAAGGCAATAACCCTAAACTCACACAAAGGTAGTGCCTGCTCCCGCAGCCATTAGCTCTGTGTGTGCTCAGGTTCCTCCTTCAGTCCAGTGATACAGGCTTAACCGATTTCCTATATTAAATTCTTTGTTAAAATACCTAGTGTGGTGTCATTTTTCCCAAGCTTTTCCCTGATTTTCAGATCCTCCCCAGATTCACGTGAGCAGGGGTTTGACACGTCTCCTCCCACGTTGCTGCCTGTCCAAGGCCTCCGTCATGGGGGTCCTGTCAGGCTGTACCCCGTCTCCTGGTGAGAGGCCCCAGCCTGTACTCTGACAGCAGACGCCCCTTGAACACTGGGCGCACCTGCCGTGTAACTGGAGCATTTGAGCTGAGCAGTGGTTGACGAGTGCACCTGATGTCGTCTTCTTTATGCTAATTTAGATTTTGTGCTTTGCTTTGCATATTTTTGCGGCCAATACCTTTTCCATTTTCTCATGTCTCATATGTCTTAAAAACACTTTTAAAAGAATGAAGTTTTCCCATTTCAAACTGTGTGGATGGACCCGGAGGGAGTTATGTTTAGTGAAATAAGTTAGAGGCAAATATTGTAAGTTACCACTTTTATGTGGAATCTAAAAAACAAATGAATGTAGAACAGAAATAGATAGAGAGAACAGACTGGTGTTACCAATAGGGAGAGAGAAGGGAGGAGGGGCAAAGAGGGATGGGGGATGGAGATAGACACTACCATGAATAAAAATAAATAAGCTACAAGAATATATTGATTAGCGCAAGGGATGTAGCCAATAGTTTATAGTAACTTTAAATGGAGTATCATTTACAAAAATACTGAGTCACTGTTGTATACTGGGAACTAATACTATCAACTGAATTGCAATATAGATAAATAAGCAAACATTCATTGTATAATACTTCCAGATTTACAGAAAAGTTGCAATGTTCGCTCATTCAATAAACAGATGAGTACCAGTTCGGTTGAGGCCCCTGCCCGGTTGAGGGGTGTCTGGCGGGTGTCAGTCTTCAGATGAGGGGTCTCGAGAACTCTGAGGGGAACATGCATGGGAGCTGAGCTGTGAGTCTCAGAGGAGCAGCTGGTATGAGCACCCCAAGGAGAGAACTCAGTGTGTCTGAAGACTGTGACGAGGAGGCCGGAGGGGCGGGATGAGGAAGGAGAAGCAAGGGAGAGGAGGGCAGGGCCGCGTGGGGTCGCGTGGGGTCTAGTCCAGGAACCGGGCCCCCCTTTCTCGGGTCTCCAGGAAGCCACTGGAGGGGTGAAGCCACAGGCAGTTTCCAGGGCTGTCTGGGGAGCAGGTGCTAGGGGTGCTAGAGAAGGCAGAGGCCTGGGGTGAGCTGGAGGGGGCGTGCCAGTAGAGGAAGGCTGGGTGGGTGAAGGGAAGGCATCCCTTCTGGTGCCCGGGATAAGGAGTGGGGGAAAAGGGAGTCATGGCTGGCTGCCAGTGTGCTGGATGGTGCTCCTGCTTACCAGGGAAGAAGGCAGGTGGGGGGAAATCCTGAGTTGAGCTTTTGTTACAGCTTGGGGTCCCTGTGCAGTGGATGTGAAAATCTTCTATGGGAATATTATGCCTTCTGAATCTTAAAATATATGTTCCAGTTTTTAAGCTAGGGACGGGCCACTGTTTTAGACGGAATGTTTTCACGCCTTTGAATCATCCTTCTTAATGTGCTCCCCCCGAAACCACTAGATGTCACTGTTCACACAGCAGAAGCTTCTTGTGCAGCACGGGGTGCAGAGGGCGCGGGTGAGGGCCCCGGAGGAGGCTGGGTTCCCTGCAAGGGGGCCAGTCTGACCGGGAGGTGTCAGCCGTGCTTTGGAGTGGTCTTCAGACACGCAGATGATGATAACGCAGCTTCACATGAGAAAACCGTGGACAGCCTTCTGTTTTACATGCTGCTTACCCATACATGAACTGGGTCTCCAAGGCTGCGAGGTGGTCCGAGTCAGGGCTCAGCGCTCTGGGCAGAAGGAACCGCCTGGAGAAGGCGGCGCCCTCCGCTGCTTGGCGCTCGGAGAAGGACCGTTTCTCCTGGGCAGGTCTGGCGTCCTCAGCCCCCCACACACACACCTCCTCAATGCTGGGCATCTCAGGTAGTCCTAAAGGCAGCAGGGACGGAGTGCCCGTGGCTGAGATCCCTTCCCTGAGCACGGCTCTGGTGGTGAGGGGTGGGAAGCAAGCCTTGTGTCGGTGCCCAGCCCGACCTTGAGTTCAGAGTTCTCTAGAGTTGCTCATTCTTTACTCTGTACAAGATGGCAGTTAGTGCCCTGGCTGATGACCCCAGCGTGAGTGGACATCGGTGTGACTTCCCAGAATGAAGGGGCCTCTTAGACGTCATTTTCCAGAGTGCAGACAAATGAGCATAAAATAAAAGAAGTCCATCTGATTGGGCCTAATGACACCACCCTAAAACTTCAGTGGCACTAGCTCACATTTCCGGGGCTCTCTATATTCCCCCAAAGCCAGGATTCCCAGACGCTAGTGCAGGGACTGGTCACGACCAGCTCCGCAGACCGCGAGGAGACCCTGAATGGCGGCCGTAGCGCACCAGCTCTGCGTGGGGGTACACGGGGTTTCAGAAGTTGTGCGGTTCTTTAATTCTTTGTAATTGCCTGACACGGCTATGCCTTCTATTTTTTTTCCAGACAATTTATGAAAACCGAATATACAGCCTTAAAATAGAATGTGGACCTAAATACCCAGAAGCGCCCCCCTTTGTAAGATTTGTAACAAAAATTAATATGAATGGAGTTAATAGTTCTAATGGAGTGGTAAGTTGCTTCTGCTGCCCCGCCTTGTCCCCCAGGGGTCCCCCAAATTCTTTGTGCTCGAATGTCAGGGCCGCTTGGGGCCTGGCTGCGTTTGCTCCTGGGTTGCTGGATGACGGCATGCGCTGCAGAGCGCACATGCGCTGTTTGGGAGTGGGGGCCCGTTTCCCAGTTGTGTTTAAGCACGACTTGTACGGCGTTGGCTCTGGGCTGTTATCACTCAGCCTGTGCCAGTCACTTTGAGACGAGCACTCCTTCAGCCTTCCTGCTACACCCCCAAGAGGGAGAGGCAAGGAAATGGAGGCAGAGAGGGGGAAGACCGCCCCAACGCCACACTTCTCCCCACGGCCTTATTTGTGCACCACGGAAATAGAATACTTTGCGTTCTTATCTTTGCCACTATTTTCACTGCCGTGAATGGAGACCAGTGTCATCTGCCGTAAGCAGGTGCTGGTGGTGACGCCACAGTAAACGCTGTAAAAGCAGAGCCAGGGCGGCCGATGGCCCCGCGCTGCGAGCCAAAGGCACTCGAGCCTCTGAGGCCCACCTGATGTCCTGAACCTAGGAGAAGTTCCCACTGGGAGGTGTTTCTCCAGGGGGTCACTGCACTGACCTGAGGGGGCATGGCTCGGGCAGGCCCTGGTCTGCAGAGCCCGGGTCTGGGCTGCCGTTGCCTCGCTCTCCCTACTGCCCTGAGCGGTGGCTACCACCTGGGCAGAGTGGGCAGGACAGGCCCTGAACATCGCCCGCCACCTGGGCACAGAGCGGGCAGGACAGGCCCTAAACATCTCCCGCCACCTAGGTGCAGAGCAGGGAGGACAGGCCCTGAACATCACCTGGGCGCAGAGCAGGGAGGACAGGCCCTGAACATCGCCCGCCACCTGGGCACATAGCAGGCAGGACAGGCCCTGGGCATCGCCCGCCACCTGGGCACAGAGTGGGGAGGACAGGCCCTGAGCATCGCCCGCCACCTAGGTGCAGAGCGGGGAGGACAGGCCCTGAACATCGCCCGCCACCTGGGCACAGAGTGGGGAGGACAGGCCCTGAACATCGCCCGCCACCTGGGCGCAGAGGGGGAAGGACAGGCCCCGGGTGGTGGCCGCAGCTGGCCCAGCAGGTGGGGCCGTCGTTTCACAGCCAGCTGAGCCTCACCAGGTGTCGGTGCCTTGTCTGTAAAGGCGGCTTTTACTTGCCCTTAATTCCCTCCTTCCAGGCCGTGAGGGTTTGGGACCCAACACAGGCAAAGCAGACCAGTGGGATGGGGGGAGCCCCGTGGGCATTCTGCGTGTCAGCCCTGCTGGGTGACCAGCGTGTTCCACCTGAAAAATGCTTCTCACTCACTTTTCTGCTGTAGCTTAGCTCCAGCACACTGCTTTCCTTTTGTTTGAGAGCCTGACGGTAATTTATCTTTGCCTTTCTGTAGGTGGACCCAAGAGCCATATCAGTGCTAGCAAAATGGCAGAACTCGTACAGCATCAAAGTTGTCCTGCAAGAGCTTCGGCGCCTAATGATGTCTAAAGAGAATATGAAACTCCCTCAGCCGCCTGAAGGACAGTGTTACAGCAATTAGTCAAAAAGAAAACCACAGGCCCTCCCCTGTCCCCATTCGATTTAAGCAGTCTTCATTTTCCACAGTAGTAAATTTTCTAGATTTCGTCTTGTAGACCTCAAAGTACTGGAAAGAAAGCTCCCATTCAAAGGCAGTTTATCTTAAGATACTGTAAATGATACTAATTTTTTTGTCCATTTGAAATATATAAGTTGTGCTATAACAAATCATCCTGTCAAGTGTAACCACTGTCCACATAGTTGAACTTCTGGGATCAAGAAAGTGATATTTAAATTGATTCCCATCCTAACCGGTGGGGCACGTCTAACTCAACTGTGAAAAGACACATCACACAGCCACCTTGCTGCTGATTCCACGGCCTGGGGTCTCTGCCTCCCCCCCCCTCCCTGCAACAGCCCTCCAGCTAGGCGTGACTTGTTGGAGTAGGCGTGCGGCTTCAGGTCACAGCCTGGAGACACTGCTGGCCTACGGGCTGCTCTGTCCGCATCCCTGGTCTCGCTCTAAGTCTTAAGTGACGCCCCTCTTCCAAGCCATCAATCCTCCCCCCCCTCCACTGCCGCCCTTGGCCGAGGCATAGATTGTAACCCCTCTGCTCCCCTCTGAAATTGACCTTGGCGAGGAATTCAGGGCTCTCCCCGCATCTTCTCCCCCCACCTTAATCGCGGGGTGCTGCCTTTCCTTCCTCCTCCTCAAGTCCTCTCTGCACCACCACCACCCCGCACTTCCCATGACGCTTCCTTGCTTTGGCCAGAAGCCATCAGGTAAGGTTGGAAAGAGCCTCTGACCTCCCCTCATTTAGTCTTGGAACCACAATTTACTCTCCACCAGCCTGGGAAATGAATGTTGGGTTCTCAGCCCTGCCACCCTCTGCTGTCATCGTCGGCTGATGCGTTTCTTTAGCTCAGGTTTCGATAAGGTGAAAAGAACAGTCCCCAGGGTTACTCAGGCCTGCCGGCTCGCGGCCACCTTGGTGGTTAAACTTGGAGGAAGGCCACTTGGAAGCACACCACCCCTCTGAATGAATTGTGCTTCTCCTGTAGAGGCTTTGGCTTTCTCACATGGAAGGAGCTTTACACAGGGCTCTCACTGGGCCGTCCTTTGAGTCCACTCGGGTCTGGTTCGGAAGCTGACAACTGGAGCGAAGAGCCTTGAATCCGGTGCATACTTTGGTTTTGGTGCTGCTGCTGCTCCCGGCCCTCAGCAGGGATCACGAAAGACCTCGGTGTGCACGGCAGATCCCCAAAATTCCTGGCAAATCGCTGCGTTTTTCCACTTTTCTGTTCAGGACCACTAAATGCTGAGATGTGGGTGCATACCGAAATAAAATCAATTCATTGTGTTCCAAGGGTTTTTTTTTTTTTTTTTTTTTAGTGTCTGTGTAAAACCACCTTTTGAAGCAGCAACTATCATGTCTGAAAAGCAATTGATGTTTCCATTAATCTTTTTCTGGGGGAAACCTTAGTTCTAAGGGTTTAACATCCTGTAAGTAAAGTTTAACATAACAGTATTCCATAAGCAGCCTTTTTATTGTCAGACCGTTGCCTGATTTTAATATAATAAAAAGAATTTTTTTTTTTTTTTTTTTTAGTGTCTGTGTAAAACCACCTTTTGAAGCAGCAACTATCATGTCTGAAAAGCAATTGATGTTTCCATTAATCTTTTTCTGGGGGAAACCTTAGTTCTAAGGGTTTAACATCCTGTAAGTAAAGTTTAACATAACAGTATTCCATAAGCAGCCTTTTTATTGTCAGACCGTTGCCTGATTTTAATATAATAAAAAGAAGTGTGCGTTACTATTTAAGAAGCTGTGCTCTCTTCCTCAGCATATAACTTATTCAGGATTAGAATTGAATGTCTTAGATGCTTTGGTGTTCAATTTGACTTCCAAAAGCAGGGACTGGGGAACTTTTTCTACAGTGGGCCCAAGTTAGTAAACATTTAGGCTTTTTTTTTTTTCTTTCTGGCTTGTGAGATCTTGGGTTGCCCCCAGGCCCTCAGCAGTGGGGGCAGAGGCCTAACCATTCTTCGGCCAGAGAGTCCCCAACTGTTTAAGCTTTATTGGCCAAGAGGCAAAATCAAAGAAATTATGTGTGTGTTAACGAGAAAAAAATTTCCACAAGTTTTAGATGAAATTCAAAACATCATAATTGAGTACAGTTCTTTGTAATGGTAACAGGTACACTGAGAAGAATGGAATGCTTTTTTTTAGGGGATAATGTAATTGGGATTCAAAGTTAGTATTCCCTGTTATCAGATCAATTGCAGATGTTCCCTGTATAGATCGTTCCTCATTTGAGGGGACAAACAGAACTAGGCAGAGGACCGGATTTGGCCCATGGACCATAGTTTGCCAACCGCTGTCTTAAAAAACCAGCAAAAGAGGGGTAGGGTTTTCCCTTAGATTTAGAATGTTGCTTTGTGAAACTCAAGCTATTAAGTCTCTGCTAGTCACAACTATTAGTACTTAGTAGCTGGATTAGTTGTCTGTTGGATAGAAAAGAAACAATTCTCCCATGTGTTTGTTGCATTTGAAATAAGAATTTTGCTCGGATGGAGAGTGTCTGCCATCCACTGTGTGAGGGGTGAGGACGTGTCCGTGGCCATCCTGACTCAGAATTTGCACTCCCTGCCACAGTCCTGACCACCAGCAGGCACCACCCGGGTGTCTGCCAGGAACCAGATTGTCCCTTGGGGCCTGAGCAGATGTCACAGTGCCTGCTTGGAGGGAGTCGGGTGGTTCACAGCGGGCCACCTTCCAAAAAGGGCTGCCAGACTCTGCTAAAGGTCCTCAGGAGCCCATCCTCTGGAGTGAGCTGCTGCCTGAAGCTCCCCTGAAAGGGGGTCGGGCCAGGGACGTCTGCGGGCTCCTCACCCTCAGTCAGCTCACAAGGGAAAAAGGGGAGCTTCAGAACGCTGCGGGGACACCCCCAAGGCCAAGTCTACAAGTGCGGGGACCTCCAGACGGGAAGCGGAGACTGCGCACCTGGTACCTGCTTGGTGGCTACAGCGAACTGGGCCTGGAGCCTCCTGGCACAGCCTCCAGGCTGGTCTGTGGATACGTCCCACCGTCGTGCAATTTGCCCCTCATCTTGGCCAGTGTGCTCACAGGTGGTCTCAAGCTTACGGCCTACACGTGGGGCGGAGAGGGAGCGCTCTTTCGAGGTGCAGAGAGCACTTCAGCGGGGTGGCCCCCGATCCCCGGTCCCTGCCAGGTTGCCCATGAGAGAAGGTCCCTCTGCTGTCACTGTTCACGACGTGGGCCTGCAGGCCTGACCGTGCTGGGGAGGGAAGCACCCCCCTGACCGACCAGCAGCAAACCAGCGAGGGGTCTCCGCTGCCCCGTGACCTCTGCCCACAACTTTGTGGGGAGGGCAGTGCCCTTGAGCTGCTTCTCTGCTGAGATAGCTCTGGGGCCCCTGGGTGGGGGTGGGTGAGGGGTACCGGCACCCTGCTGCATCCAGCTATGAAGCACCAACATGGGTGTATTGGGTCAGCCCCGGCCCTGCCGAGGGCCCGCTCCTCTGGCTGGCTGCCAGCCAGTCCTGTGAGCCTCTTGCCCTTCCCACCCCCTCACCCCCGTGGCAAGTGGACACGCAGTCCTCTTCCCTTCCCTGGCCTGCACCTGCTCCACAGAACTCCACGAAGGACTCAGGTCTTGACGTCAAGGATTCGAGCAGAGAACGTTCTGAGGAAGGGCAGCTTGTGAGAGCATCTCTTCTTTCCATCTGAGAGAAGGAAGATGCTAGGGTTGGCTGTATGGGCCGCACGTGGCTCTGGGCTATGGGGGTGACAACTGGACGTACCTCCAAAGGCCTCCTCCTGGGGGCTCCGTGAGGTCACCCGCTGCAGGCACAGTGGCTGCAGGCGGCCTTGAAAAAGGGGAGGACTTAGCACTCAGCACCAGCCTCGCAGTTGTTGGCCCTGGCACTGGAAGGCACCGGCCACGTCTTCGGGGTTCTGGCGTGTGCCTGACGTGCTGGGAATGTGGGTCAGTGAATGCCAGATTTTTTTTAATTATACCCGCTGCAGGCACAGTGGCTGCAGGCGGCCTTGAAAAAGGGGAGGACTTAGCACTCAGCACCAGCCTCGCAGTTGTTGGCCCTGGCACTGGAAGGCACCGGCCACGTCTTCGGGGTTCTGGCGTGTGCCTGACGTGCTGGGAATGTGGGCTCAGTGAATGCCAGATTTTTTTTTAATTGTAGTTCACTTACAGTATTATGTTAATTTTAGGTTTAATGTTTCTGATACTCGCAGTTTTTTCATCCCTGTACAGAACGGGAGCACCATCGCAGCTTGCCGGCCGCAGCTGAGGCCTCAGGACGTAAAGCTCCATCACCAGCTGCACCTTCTCCTCCCCAGATTGTCATCTTGGTGGCCTTTGACCCCTGGGAGACCTGCAGTCCTGGAAGCTCTACCCAGGGGCATGTGGTGGGTCCTCAGAGCATGGGCAGGACCCCTGTGGCCCAGGTGGAAGGCACCAAGTAATGGGGGTGGCTGCAGGGACCCCAAGAAACAGACCCACATTTCATTGAGTCTGAGATCCTGCTCGTGAGATGGACCATTATTCTATGCACTACCAAGAAAAAAATGCTGCCAATTATAAAGATGCCACTGATTGTAAGGAATGTCCCAGTTCCAGAAATGTTAAGATGTTAAAAAGGGAACATTTTAGGTTTGACGAGAAGTAGAGTCTTGTCTGCAAGGCATCGGTGGTTCAGTAGTAGAATTCTTGCCTCCCACGAGGGAGACGCAGGTTCGCCGCTCGGCCAGTGTATGTACTTTGGGCTTGCCAGGCGGCGCTGGTGGTAAAGAACCTGCCTGCCAGTGCAGGAGACGTTAGAGACTCGGGCCTGATCCCTGGGTTGGGAAGATCCCCTGGAGGAGAGCATGGCAACCCACACCAGTATTATTGCCCGGAGAGTCCCATGGCCAGAGGAGCCTGGTGGGCTACACTCCACGGGGTCACAGAGTCGGACACGACTGAAGCGTGTGATGCTTCACGACTGACTTGGCACAGCACGCAGAGTATCTTAGTTATGATAAGCAGAGGTGGAAGCCTCCCCCGCAGTGAAGGACAGAGACCACATCAGCTCCCTTGCTAAAAAAAAAATTAACTGATTGCAATGCGGGAGACTCAGGTTCAGTCCCTGGGTTGGGAAGATCCCCTGGAGAAGGAAATGGTGACCCACTCCAGTACTGTTGCCTGGAACATTCCATGGACTGAGAAGCCTGGTAGGCTACAGTCCATGGGGTCGCAAAAAGTCGGGCACGACTGAGCAGCTTCGCTTTCACTTTACTCTAGTGATGAGAAATCTGAGCTGGAGACTCCACTTTTATGTTCACCAAAGAGAGACTACAGGAAGCTGGACAGTGCTTCAAACAGAAGCAGGGGGCAGAAGGGAAGGTGAAGTTCCCTCCTCTCTTGACCCCGCCCCTCATGGCGAGGCCCGGAGCTGCGTGTCCTTCCAAGGTCGAGCACGCACGCAAGCCGTGACCCGCTCCCCGTCGCTGTGTGTGTGTGTGTGTGTGTGTGTGTCTGTGTGTCTGTGTCTGTGTCTGTGTGTCTGTGTGTCTGTGTGTCTGTGTCTGTGTGTGTTTCCATTTAGCATAACTGGGCATGTGGCCTCCACTCCACTCTTCCCCCAGATACGTCTTTTACCCACAGGACCTCTCAAGGCCCCTGGACAGCTGCTGAGCGCCCAGTACACCGTGTGCCACGCACAGGGACCAGGGCCTCATGGAGCCCTCGAGGTCAGCCCTGGCCTTCCGCCCGGGCCCAGCAGCCTCAGCGCACCAGGGTGCGCCCGCGCCGAGGCAATGCCTAGAAACAGACTTCTCCGGCCAAGGACATGGGCAGTTTTAATCTTGTCATTTTCAAACAGCCTCCAAACGAAGAAGTACCGAAGTCGCCCTCCCACCGACAGCGCAAGATGGTTCCTTCCCTTCCCTTCCCTTATCTGCGCCGTCCCTCCTTGCCTGCCCACCTTTGAGCTGAATCACGCTGCTTCCTGGCTTCCTGTGCACTTTCTCATGTGATGGGCTGAGCATCTTTTCTCCAGCTGAGAAGCCCTTTATCCCTCTCAATTTCGTCATCTCTGTTCCTTTTGCCTCCTGATTTGTAGGAGTGCCTCACACACAGGCATCCTCGCCGTCTGAGACAGTCATCTGAAGCAGAAACAGATGGCTCTCATGTGGCTTGGCGGGGGCAGCGATGGGTGGCCACCCTCACCAGCCACCGCGGGCCCTTGGGATGCAAAGAGCTCAGATCAGAAGCCCTTCTGGGTGGTTGGAGGGACACGTTTTTGGTCCCTGCTGGAGGCCTGTCTGCTTCAGGGTCCGGTGGGCGAGTAGGGTGAAAGACAGGCAGGTGACCAGCCCGGCGGCCTCCTGACACGGCGCGGAGCGGGGCTGGGTGACGCTGGCCTGCGCTCTGTGCTCTGACCCACCGTGCCCCGGGGTCTTCGAGACGAGCAGACGCTGCAGCAGCCAGCCAGCGCTCTAGGTGGGCACCTCAGAAACCTCTTGCTTCCCCAAGCCCGTTCCCATGCCCTCCCCCGTTCCCATGCCCTCCCCCTCCTACCCCAAGGGCCACCTCCCCGGCCTTCCGCCCGTTGCCCCCAGGCGAAACGTGGCCACCTCACGCCCGTCTGGTGCCCGGGCCCAGGGCTTGCCTCCTCGCGTCCATGGGGTGAAGATGTGTATAAGAGACAGGTCCCACACTTAGAGCCCCGGCCCCCTAGAGGAGCCACTCCGGGCTGGCCGGCCTCGTCACCCGATGCTGTCTTGTTCTGGCAAGTATTCATACCTAACGAACCGACTGATTCGGTTTCTGACTCCTCCTTCCCTCTCTGGAACGGGCCCCACGCAGGCCGTTGCTCGCCGGGCTCGTCCACATCGCTGCCTCCAGCGCTGAAAGCTGTCCTGGGACACACTGAGAAGGTTTCCGCGAGCTCAGGAATCCTCCAGAGCGGGCCCTGGCCTTCCTCTCCAGGCCCAGGGCAGTGACCAGGACTCGCAGAGTGACGGGGGACTGTGGGCTAACTGGGCGGGCGAACAGAGGGGCCAGCCCAGTAAGGAGCTGGCCGGCTCCAGGTAAAGCTGGTGAAGGCACGGTGGGTGAGCGGAGAGGCTCGCATGTCACCTCCGTCTCCCCGGATCTCAGCACGTGACCTGGAGTCGCACGCCAGCCCCAGCCCACCTACGGCTGTGTGGCTCTGGGCAGCGCCCTTGGCCTCCCTTCCCAGGATGTGCTAAGCATTACATAACGTTTTACGCGCCCGTGAGACTTTCACGGTCCTCAGCACACGGCAAACCCTCCAGTTCAGTTCAGTCGCTCAGTCGTGTCCGACTCTTTGCGACCCCTTGAATCGCAGCGCGCCCGGCCTCCCTCCAGCCACTGGGAAATCACCCTGTTGCACCAGAGACAAACTCTTCCAGGTCTGCAGGGCCCAGGGCTCCAGGTTGAGGCTCAGGGCTGCGCCCCCCGCCCGGGCCCCCAGAGGGCGCTCGCGCGCTGCAGACGGACGCCCGGAGGGCGGGCCAGGAAGGACCACTTCTCAGCGGCCTCGCAGGCATCTGGGCGTGAGCGTTTGGCGCGCATCCTCACGCAGCCCCACACCTGGAGGACCGGCGCGCCTGCGCTACCAGCCCACTTTTACTGAGGACGAACCTAGGACTCAGAAGGCGTCCCCGAGGTCGCCCAGCCCGGGTGTTCGCGGTGGGGTCCTGCAGCGATGCCAAGGCGGCCTCTAGCTTCAGGGTCACAAACTCAAAGGCTTCAAGGAGCTGATGTTACAAGCTGGGAAACTGACCTTCTTGCCTCTGGAAGGAGAGCTCAGGATGGCCATATCTTTACGTTTTTTGAGACAGAAGACACTCATCAAGATTTAGTAAAATATCTCAACTTTCATGGTGTCAATAGATTAAAGGCTTTTAACATTTTAATCACCTTACCACCTCTGAGCTACCTTTTAACCCTCCCTTGGAGAAAAGCATTTTAAGACAAAACCCTTCTCCTCCTGTCTTCACCAGCCCACCCTCTCCCCTCCCTCAGGCCTCAGGTTACAGGTCACCTCCTCCCTCTGGGTTAGGAGCCAAACCCTATCCCTGAGCTTTCACTCACTGGTTTTCATTCATTTATTCAACAATCATGTATTGAGCTCTTTCTGTGTGCAGATCTATATACCAGAGTCACAGCAGAGAACGAAGCAGACTAAAATCGCTGCCCCCGGTGGCTCAGAGGTTAAAGCGTCTGCCTGCAATGCAGGAGACCTGGGTCTGATCCCTGGGTTGGGAAGATCCCCTGGACAAGGAAATGGCAACCCTCTCCAGTATTCTTGCCTGGAGAATCCCATGAACAGAGGAGCCTGGGGTCACAAAGAGTCGGACACGACTGAGCAACTTCACTTTTGGAATAGAGGAGACAAAACAGACAGGGTGAATTTGCAATGTCATTTCAAAGTATTGAGCACATACCTGAAATGTCCCAGCAAGAGAGCAAGATGGGAAGGTCACCCTGGGCAGGGAGGGCCTTTCTGCAGACGTAACGTCTTCAAATGTGTGGAAGAAATTGCATACCCAGAACTCGGCAGGGTGGACAGTTCTGAGTGAAGAGAACCACTGGAGCAAGGGCCCCGGGGCGGGAAGAGGTGTGCCATGTGGCTATGGTAGCAGCCGTCAGTGCCTGGCACATAACGGGCACTCTGCACTGATAGATCAGTGGGCACATGGATGTGCCGCACCATGCCCCGTGCTGGGCACTGGGGAGGCGATGCTTGATGAGTGAGTGGAAGAATAGACCCAGGATTTGCCCGAATCCAGCTGCTTCTGCCCTGGTTTCAGCACCTTGATCCCAAGTCTCTCCCCACACACTCTGGCCTCATTTTCAGCCTGGCTGGGAATTGTCCAGGCTCATCTCTGGCTGAAAAAGCCCTGTACAGTCCCAGATGTCTTCTCCCAATCTGGCTTGAGCCCCCTTTTCTGTGGCCTAGAAACTGTCCAGAGTCCATATGGCTTGTCCAGGAGTTGAGGGATGGAGAGGGAAATGAGCTGATATCTGATTTCCCTGGGTCGAGTTTTGGCAGGAGGTTCTGGGAACATCAGGCTTGTCCCCAGAGGAAGGCAGTGATCTGGGGGTACAGAAGCCCCCACCCCACCTTTGCCCTGGGCTGGGGTCCAGCCTAGATGAAATACCATCTTTCTTGAAGGATGATCAGTTGGCCCATGCAGTCATGAGCAGCACACAGAGAATGGACATCTGTCTGCCTGTCTGTCTGTCTGTCTGTCTGAAGGTCTCCTTTGCGCCAGGCACTGGGAATGCAGAAATGGACAAAAAGTCTCTGCCGTCATTCCAGGCATGGGAGACAGAGAGTACAGAAATGATGAATCAACAAGATAATTTCACAACAGAATCAGGGCTGTAAGAACAGGACAGTAAGAGAATTCCCTGGTGGCCAGTGGTTGAGAATCCACCTGCCAGTGCAGGGCACACGGGTTGGAACCCTGGGATGGGAAGAGCCTGCTGGCCGTGGAGCAATGAAGCCCGAGCGCCACGGCCATTGAGCCCACGCCCTTGAGCTTGTGCTGTGCGGGGAGGAGCCTGTGCCCCGCAACGAGAGAGTAGCCTCTGCTTGCTGCAGTGAGAGAGCCCACACAGCGGCTAAGACCCAGCACGGCCGAAAGCAGATAATTGTTTTAGAAAAAAAGAACAGTGCAGTGAGCTGACGTGGTAGAAAGGAGAAGGGGTGGGACCTGCCTCACATGGGTGGTCAGAGACGGCCTCTAGGGAATGACATCTGAGCTGAGTGCTCATTGGAGGAAAAATTAGTAGCGGGAATAGCAGGTGCAAAGGTTCTGAGGCAGGCATGAGCTTGGTGGCCCCGAGGAGCAGCAAGGAAGTCAGTGCAGCTGGGAACGAGTATGCGAGGTGCTGGCGGTAGGAGTGAGCAGTGGGCTGAAGGCAGCCCTCCCCGGCCCTTGAGGCCTCTGTGGCGGGAAGAGTGAGCGTGGTCACCTCATGGGGTGATGTGAGGGCTAAACGGGACAGGGCAAGAAAGTGGCTGAAACACAATATGAGCTGTTACTATTACTATCAGTCACCATCATCCGCCCCGGGTCTGGCCCTGGGACCATCCCAAGGAGGGCTGTTGGGTTTTATCTGTGGCTTGTAGCATAGCGGCCCCTGTGTTGGCCCATTGCCTCCACCAGGACCTGGGGGATGGGTATGAACAGGCCTGGTAGGAGGTGAGGCTCAGGGGCTGGCGGGGCCTCCCTGAGGGGCACCCCAGCCTACAGCAGTGGTCTCCCCTCCCGAGAGGCCGTACCCTGCTGCCACGCCCCAGACACTCACAGTCGGAGGCCTCTGCACCGGCCCAGTCTGCACCCTAGTTCCCTCGGGTTGCCCTGAGCTGAGGATTCAACCTTCCAAGCCTCCAGCGGGGCCCACCTGCCCAGACCAGCCTCGCCCCGACCCTCAGCCCCAGCACTGGCTCCCAGCGCCCAGGCCATGGGTTCTTGGGAACGTTATTATTTTTCTTCCCAGATAGTTCAGGCCAGAAGATGGCCACTTCCGGCCGCACTGTTCTCACCGTGGCTTCCTGACCCTCTCACTCCACAGACTCGACACTGTGGTCAGAGGCCTGAAGCCAGACCCAGGATTCCCCGTGTCCCCCTCTCTCGCCCTGCCCCTGAAAAGCACCCAGCTCTGGGAATCTGACTGCAAACACTTAGGGCCCTAGGCTACCCCTTTCCCACAAACCCCCACTGAGAACATGCCCACCCAGCCGTGGATGCCAGGGAACACAGTGCGCGACAGGTCACAGGGCGATCGCGAGCCCTAGGGCTCCCTGGAGCCTCCCACTTCACCCAGGGAGGCGGCAGCATCCACTCGTGCAGGGTCATTCATTGAGCAAGTGTGTAATAAGCACCCACTGAGTGTCGGGCTGCCCCGGGGGCTCAGCTGGTAAAGAATCCGCCTGCAATGCGAGAGACCTGGGTTCAGTCCCTGGGTTGGGAAGATCCCCTGGAGAAGGGAAAGGCTGCCCACCCCAGTATTCTGGCCTGGAGAGTTCCATGGACTATACAGTCCATGGGGTCGCAAAGAGCAAGACACGACTGAGCGACTTTCACTTTTCACATTTACTGAGTGTCAGCTGGGCTTCCCAGGCGGCTCTAGTGGTTAAAAAAAAAACACCTCCTGCCAATGCAGGAGCCGTAAGAAACGTTTAAGTTTGATCCCTGAGCTGGGATGATCCCCTGGAGAAGGGAATGGCAACCCACTCCAGTACCCAGTATTCTGGCCTGGAGAGTTCCATGGACTATACAGTCCATGGGGTCGCAAAGAGCCAGACACGACTGAGCGACTTTCACTTTTCACATTTACTGAGTGTCAGCTGGGCTTCCCAGGCGGCTCTAGTGGTAAAAAAAAAAACACCTCCTGCCAATGCAGGAGCCGTAAGAAACGTTTAAGTTTGATCCCTGAGCTGGGATGATCCCCTGGAGAAGGGAATGGCAACCCACTCCAGTCGCCTTGTCTGTAAAATCCTGTGGACAGAGGAGGCTGGCGGGGTCGATGGGGTCACAGAGTGGGACACGGCTGAGCGGCCGAGGACAGCACAGCACGGTGAGCCAGGCTCTGCCCTGGGCCCGGGGCCACAGCAGGGAATGAACGAGGCAGAAATGCCTGCCCTCACGAAACTGGCCTTCTGCATGTGGTGAAGGCGGAGCAGTAAGCAGGTGAACACTCAATTACGCAGCGTAGTGGCTGGCGATAAATTCCATGAAGGACACGGAGGAAGAAGAGCGGGTGCTGGTGACAGGAGTCAGTCAGGGAAAGGCTGAAATTCAAGAAGGTGGCATTTGAATACAGGCCTGAGAAAGGCACAGGGGCAAGTCTTGTAGGCACCTGGGAGAAGAGTCTTTCTGGTGGAGGAAACAGCCAGTGCAAAGGCCCTGAGGCTGGGGCATGCCTTCTGGATTGGAGAAACTGCCAGGAGGCCAGTGTGGCTGAAAGAGAGTGGATGAGGGAGCAGGGAGTTGAGCCCCAGGAGACCAGGCTCGGAGCCACAGGGCCGTGGTGAGAGCCCCCTGTCCCTCGAGGCAGGCAGGAGCTGTGCAGAGAAGGAGCGGCAGGACCCAGGCGTTCACAGAGTCCCTGCAGGCCGAGAGGGCAAGGGTGGAACAGGAGACCAGAGAGGAGCCAGAAGCAGACCCCACTCCCTGGTGGGGAGGAGAGGAGGGGGGCCCCCAGGCGCCCCCGGAGAGCAAGCGAGCAGTGGGCAGTGGGCAGGCGTGGACAGCATGCAGCTGATCGGGGAAGGGGCGCCTTGTCCCATCTTCCACCTCTCACTATTTTCCCGGCCCTTTGGGGTTCACTGAGATGTGGAATGTTCAGACAAGGGGCCCGCGGGGCTCGCTCCAGGGGTGCATTTGGGGTTTGGGAGGGAAGGAGGGGGAGGGCAGGGCGCCCCCAGGCCTGGCCCAAGCCTAGGAAATGGCCTTTTCCTGCCCCCAGGGAAGGCTCAGGGGCAGCCAGTTGGTGGGGGGCGTCCAGGGGTGGGTGTGAGCGTTACACCGCAGTGCATCTGAGAGTTAAGCAGAGAGCCGCGTGGGGCAACCAGGGCGGGGTCGGGGAGGCCCTGAAGTGGAGTTTAGGGCCTGCGTCTGAGCTCCCCAGAGGGGGTGGGGGGTCAACAAGGACAGACAGAGATGGAGAAGTCTCTGCAGCCCGACCATGGCTTTCAAAGCAGGAAGAGGTCCCCGTCCTGCACGTGGAGCCCACTTGGGCGAGGACATCCTCTGCCTCTCGGGGGGCACAGCCTCATGTGAGGCTCACAGCAGACCCAGGACTGGACCCCACATTTCACTCAGCCCTCTGCCACACGGCCCTGGGGTCTTCTGATGGTAACAGGATAAACCCAAGGCCCCAGGTCAGGCAGCTCTGAGCCAGTGAGACTCAGCTCTGACCAGCGTGGCCTCGAACCCGTCACACTGCCTTAACTGCCTGCCCTCAACCACTGCCCACCCCCACCACGGAGATGATCAGCTACTCAACCTGCTGGCCAGGTCCAGTGACTCGGCATAGACTGAATAACTCATAGTACCTGAGCGCACACCCCCGAACTCACGTCCTTCCCACCTATTCCCCCTGTGGTTGGGGCCCCCATTTGACAGATGGGGACACTGAAGCTCTGGTCACTAGCTTGGGGTGAGCCACATGAGCTGGAATCTGAACCCGGCAGGGTCAGGGTCCAGAGTTTTCCCTCTGTGCCCCCCCGGGGCAGGAAAAAGAGAGATGGCCTCGGAATTAGAATAGTAGCCGCGACTCAGTGGTAAAGAATCCACCTGCCGATGCAAGAGACGCAGGTTCAATCCCTGATCCGAGAAGATCCCACAAGCGGAGGGCAACCTGACCCGTGTGAAACTATGGAGCTGTGCTCTAGAGCCCGGGACCACAGCTGCTGAGTGCACAGCCCCGCCACTCGCCACAACATGCCTGGCTTCCACCGAACCCCGGGCTTTTTCTGCAAACTTCCACACTTGTGGAGCTCCTTGCTCCTGTCCCTGTAGGCTCACTTTTCACAGCCAACAGCTGGTCCTTCCCGAGGCCCGTGCTCCAAAGCCCTCATTCCAGCATCCAGCCGCCGCCCACGACAGGAGGCACGCAACTCTCAGCCTGAGGGCACAGGGCTGCCGCACAGACCACCAGGCTTCGTCCTGCTTCCCACAGACCATCCGTGGCAACCTCCTTTGCTCCCCTAAAGATCTCTTTCTGTCCCAGCTGACTTCCCTACCATGAGGGTCTTTTTTTACCCCCCTGAATGCAGGGACCTCCCTCCACATTCAGCTTCCTGCCTAAGTTGCTGATCCCTTTTGTGACTCCTCTCCTCTTTTTATCTTTCTTTCCTCCTACCCGGTTTCAAGGGGATTTTTCTGATCCTCTTAGGTGTCCAATGTCTTCCACAAATGTTCAGCAGGGCTCTGTGAGAACTGTTCCATCTGTAATGTATTTTCGATGCAACCTTCTGACCCACCATTCTGACTTCTCTCAACATTTCTTTGAAAAAGGATGTTGCATATTTACTATACGCAATCATGGTTAAGAGTGACCTGCTTGTTTTATTTTTTGGTTCCACTCCAAATTCTGTGCACTGTGTAAGTCACTCTCATGCCTCATTACCTGGAAGGAAGTGCCTTAGAATGCACAAGGAAGCGTCTCTCAGAGGTGCCTGACTTCAGCAAGTGGCAAGTCACGGCTTTCTCTGTTTCAAATGGAAATTAGTGTTAAACTTAGGTGACTGGACAATAGTGTCGGCTGTCCTCAGTCTCTCACAGAAAACATTCAAAACTAAATTAGAATTTGTTGTTGCCTAGCTATTCTCCCTTTTATTTTAGAAAAATGTTTAAGGAAATAAGGCTGAAGTTTGGGACTTGTCACAGTTTTGTTTTGTTTTAAATGCTGGGTTTTATTAGATAGAGTCAGCTATGTTTTGCAGAAGTGACTGCTTAGTAGACTGTCGTAGTTTTAATCGCAGAAGACTTTAACTCTTGAATCCTGAATACCTTATAATCCTGAATATCACTTGAACAAACTATGAGGTCCTCAAGGGCAAAAAACATTGCATTCAACTTTGTATCACCATCACCTTACTCAGTGCTCGTCACATCAGCAGGCATCTCATAATCAGAGATTTTATTAAATCTTTGATATTATTACTGAGGTGACCTACTTCTGAACAGTCAAAACTTCTGGAATGTTCTGCCTTATCCTATTTGAACTAACAAATTTCAAGAGCTGGATATCCTACTTTGAATCAACTCTCTCTATTAGTAAACAATTACCATGTACATAATTCCAATAATTTTAAAAAGCTGGCCTGAATGAGACAAAAATTTCCAGTTAATGTGTATTAATGTGTATAATACGAAGAATTTATATTCTTTGTCTTTGAGAAATTTTGAGAAAATGTGACCCTATATTTAATAAATGTGAATTTCCTAAGAAAGATATCCATACAGGTCTTGAGTAACAATCTTCTTTTCTGAAGGGAAGGGGAAACTTCTATTCATGTTTATTTGGTGATTTATTACTTGTATCAGTTACTGGGTTGTTGTTTGTTTGTTTGTTTGTTTTGTCTTTTCTTTACATACTTATAAAAATTTTATGGTCCCTTGATTTTTAAAATGGATATTACTCTAATTGTAAAACAGTTTCATAAGTAGAAAATAATGCAAAAAGTGACCCCCTGTTGGTCTGGGTACCTTAGAGTAAAGGGAGTCTGAGACCACGCCCAGTGGGTAAGATTTTCTGCTGTTAACTCAGCATCACCACCACCATCTCTAAGTAACCCCAGACTCTTTCCACCATCCCATGGTTCCAAGATGATGATGTAATAATAAGTCTCTACTCTCTCAAGCCAGTTTTGGACCTTCCCAGAAAGCCTCATTTTGTGAGTAATGAACCTTTTCATACTTTCTTAATACATGCAAGGATTACCATCAGCCTTGACAGCTAAAGCAAATTTTGAGTGGAGGATCCATCTCATTTTTACAAGATAAATACAAAAATTATGCCAGAGAAGGCCAT
The DNA here is from genome assembly GCA_006408675.1 of Madoqua kirkii. Taxonomy (NCBI): domain Eukaryota; kingdom Metazoa; phylum Chordata; class Mammalia; order Artiodactyla; family Bovidae; genus Madoqua; species Madoqua kirkii. Next base: position 114,313 of record SJYC01134727.1, read on the forward strand.
AGTTCCCCAGAGGGAGATGTGGTCATATATACGAGCAAACGTGGGCTTCATACCAGCTTCTGGAGCAGCACTTTGTAAGCCACTCAGTTTAATGCTGCACATGGGACTGTTGGCAGAGGCTCTCCCGAGAATCCTGAGATTCGCGGTGGCTTCCAGGCAGCCCGAAACCATCCACTTCAGTGGTGGCTCTCCTGCCACATTTCCCTGGCTCTTCCAATGACTGTATAAACCTCCAGTCAGCTACAGACTCTTCTATCCTTGGAATACAAAGGGCAATTTCTGTTTTCTGGACTGAACCCTGACTGACATACTCAGTTAATAGCAGGAAAAACTCAGATTTAGTCCACAGACTGGCCCTCACTGGGCTTCCCTGGTGGCACAGAGGGTAAAGAATCTGCCTGCTGTGCAGGAGGCCTGCATTTCATCCCTGGGTCAGAAAGATCCCCTGGAGAAGGGAATGGCTGGCTACCCACTCCAGTATTCTTGCCTACAGAATTTTATGGACAGAGGACCCTGGTGGACTACAGTCCATGGGGTCACAAAGAGTCAGACACGACTGAGTGTCAATACTTTCCCTTCACTTGGCATTCAATAAATAATCATCTTATGGTGGTAGCCTTATTCCTTTATTCCTGAGAGTATGAGTTAGCAAAATGAGGTAATGTGAGGGAACCTTAGTACAAAATCTGTCACAGGATGTCCAAGGAGTAATTTTGAACAGGAATCTGAACAAAGTGAAAAGACAACATTCCACAGGTAAGATCAAACCTAGAGCCAGAGATGAAGCAGAAAGGAAACGAACATGGAATTGAACGACTGGAAGATGCACTTTTTTTCCCAAATACAGTGCATTTGTAGCAAATTTGTTGAATAACTTGCTGCTGGTTAGCAATTTTTATTGGCCTACACTCAAATTTTGCAGGTCTTTCTCATGTATCTTCAAAAAGTCACATGGCTCCCAGTTTGCCTCACTATCACTCCCTGCGTGATAACAGCTAGGCATATAATCTCCTAATATCTAGGAGAAAAGCCAACTATGGGTGCCCAAAGAAGCAAGCAACAGCAGCTCCCAAGCCGACTGGTGAAATAGACTGAAGAGTCTCTAGAACTGTCAGAAAGTGAAACCTTGATGAGAATGAAAAATTTGTAGGATGTAGCTCCCTCGTTTTTGCTCATGTAAATTCTTCGGGAACTGTGTTGCTGGCAAACAGGTTTCAGTGTCCATGAGACTCACAGTGGGAGGCTTCTTCTAAGACTCTCTAGGTAAAGATAATCACCTCGCTCAGTTGTGTCTGACTTTTTTCAGCCCCTTGGACTGTAGCCCACCAGCCTCCTCTGTCCATGGAATTCTCCAAGCAAGAACACTGGAGAGGGATCAAAGCCAGGTCTCCTGATTGCAAATGGATTCTTTACAGTCTGAGCCACCAGGGAAGCCCAAGGCTCTTTAAAGCTGCTAAATATTTCTGGACATTTTTTTTTTTAAGTTTGATACCATTTTGGCTAAAAGTACTACAGAAATCAGCATTTAACGTAGATAACATGAACACTAGGCATATTCCCCTGTCATGAATGGCACCCACTCCAGGATCTTGCCTGGAAAATCCCATGAACTGAGAGGCCTGGTAGACTACAGTCCATGGGGTCGCAAAGAGTCGAACACGACTGAGCAACTTCATTCATTTTCATTTATGGTATCCATAGAGCCATTTTCTGTTGCTATTCACAGTTGCACTGCTAAATTTGCCAGTATCATAAACAAGTGGCTTAGATTTTCATTTCATATCCTCATGGAAACATCACCAGGGTTTGTCTGCTTATTACCTTTTCCTGATCCCTCTTCTGACCTCTAACTACATCTATTCCATCTTCCAATCCAAGATCACTGGCGCCTTTACTCTGAGTTAAGACCATGTTGAACTCACTCTGGTTTTCTTCTCCTTTTCCTCCAAGATAAAGAGAAAACACTGGAAATTGCAAGGTTTTTTTTTTTCTTATCAATTTCAAATGTACTGAAAGAACAAATACGAGAGAATTGTGCAGACGGGGAATATTATGATTGCTGCAGGCTAAAATCAACTTGTAAGGTGTTGTATAAAAATATAAAATATTCATAAACTACCTCTTAGGTGAAAGTTTTCTGCTGAGCCATCAGATACACCTCTAGATTCATCCTTTGTTCCTGAGGGTGCAGTTGCCATCACTATTGCATATTGATTCCTAATGAGCATCTCTACTTTCATTCTGGGACTTCTGAACCAGTAAAGACATGCATGATATCATTTAAGTTTCCTATTGGTGAAAGTGAGTAACCAAGATGGCAGAATGCTAAGAGGGACACTAGAAATCAATATTATTAATAGAAGCAAAATGTTTCAGAAACAATAGTGTAAAACAAATAAGTAAAAATACAGCCTCGTCCAAATACAAAATGCTCACTTGTATGGTCTTTGATACAGATAACATTAAAGAAAGTGAAGTCACTCAGTCGTGTCCGACTCTTCACACCCCATGGATTGTAGCCTACCAGGCTACCCTGTCCTTGGAATTTTTCAGGCAAGAGTATTGGAGTGGGTTGCCATTTCCTTCTCCAGGGCATCTTCCTGACCCAGGGATCAAACCTGGATCTCCCGCATTGCAGGCAGATGCTTTTACCACATGAGCCACCAAGGAAGCCCTACAGATAATATAAACACAAAGCCATATTCATTCGGATTCATTGTTTTATACAAACTCATTCATATGTGATACAGGACAGACCAACATCGATTCATAAGTGCAACTCCTCACAACTGCACTAACTGAAGATTAGCACTCCTCTGGAGAGAGCACAAATGCACGTGTGTATTTAGGCTCACACCAGCCCAGCACACATTCACACAGACCTACTACAAATATGCCGCTGCTAGTATCAGAATCTTTCAGCCGTGTGTGAAGTCCACTCTATGTCGTCTGTACTTATCTGCGATATAATTGTGTAATGTAACCAATTTTTTTCCTCAAATATTTTGTCTCTTTTCACCAATTAACAGTTAGGTCCCCATAGAATATTATTTTGACAATCTTATTAACAAAAGACCCACAAGAAAAATTATAATAAAAGCTTAAGTATGTTTCAAATTGCTGAGTGCAAAATATTGAATCCGCTTTTACTACCAAGAAATTTCCAAGTTCCTGTTGAGTCCTCTTCTAGTACCATTCTGAAAGTTGATACTCTGGAATACTTTTAGAACACAGTAGTCATTTGAATAGCAATGTATCCCCTTTTCATTGGATTATGATCTGCATAAAAGTTCTTTGAAAGCTAGGAAATATTTCTACACTAATTAATGTATATAAACACTTCAGGCTAAGTTTAAGCACTTGAAATTGCTATTCAATTTTAGGAACAGAGGAGCACATTGGAAAAGAACTAAACACTTGTGACATTAAATAATATACTATTGAAAGAGTTAAGGGGAAAAGGTCAATACATAATCAATTATGTGCTGAAATTTTAGGAAAAGTTCACTAACTTGCAGAAATAAATTCTGCACATATAATAACTAAGATTATAGACATTGTTAGCTCTGACATAGAGTATTTATCAAAAGATTTTTCATAGGATTCACTCAAGGTTTTGCTTGGTATTTAGAAATAGAATTTCATCTATATTAACTATATTAATTATACTACTTTGCTGTTTTAGCACTAATGAAAATTCATAAGGCTTGATGTCCTTTCAAGCTAATTGGGATTTCAACTTTCAGTTTACGTATTACTGTCACTACGTCTCTTGAAGAAGGACAAATTAACCTCAAAATCCATGGCACAAATATTAATTTCATATGTTATTCAACACCTCCATGAGACCTCATCTGCTTACAGATTATATTTATAAGACTCTCTCTTGCATATTTTCAGGTTAAGCCCTTGTTATAAACATGTCAAAGTTCATGGTTGGTAAAGTACTACATTCCAGTACAGTCAGTGGACAATAAAAATGCTGTGAGACATTTGCACATTGATAAAAAGCAAGAACTGTGCTAAAGCAAAGGTCCTACTCAGTCAACAGTGTTCTACAGACATCAAGAGTGGTGAAAAGACTAAAATGTCAGGGTATCATTGCAAAGTAAGTTAGCTTTCTATTTTGTGATCAACCAAGTTAGAAGATCTAGATTATAATTACTGTTACACTTCTAATTAATAATAATATTGCCTTTTCTGGAATGACTTTCTTACCCTCCGTTCTCTCCTCTTTCTGACTGAGAAGCTGGGAAACTAAAATATATATTTCCCAGACTCCCTTGCAACTACAGTTTCTATATGCAAGTCAAGTTCCAACACATAAATTTGCTCATTAATAAATGGAAAACAGAATTGAGGCAGAGAACATCTTTCCAGGGCTCTTGGCTATTGTTACTAGCTATTATACTCATGGAAACAGGATGCTTCCCTGAAGAAACTTTATATTGTGCATTCTTCAGCTTCCTAATTATCCAGAAGTAATAGATTCCCTGCACAACAATCTTGGTTGCCCATTCTCCAGATGCTTCAGAGAGTTAAGCAGAGAGACCAGTTCTGGCTCTAATATATCTCTAACATTGGGTTCTTTTCCATGGGGATGGTCTTGATCCCTGTCTCCTGTACAATATCATGAGCCTCCATCCATAGTTCATCAGGCACTCTATCTAACAGATCTAGTCCCTTAAATCTATTTCTCACTTCCACTGTATAGTCATAAGGGATTTGATTTAGGTCATACTTGAATGGTCTAGTGGTAGTCCCTACTTTCTTCAATTTAAGTCTGAATTTGGCAACAAGGAGTTCATGATCTGAGCCACAGTCAGCTCCCAGTCTTGTTTTTGCTGACTGTATAGAGCTTCTCCATCTCTGGCTGCAAATATAATCAATCTGATTTCAGTGTTGACCATCTGGTGATGTCCATGTGTAGAGTCTTCTCTTGTGTTGTTGGAAGAGGGTATTTGCGATGACCAGTGCATTCTCTTGGCAAAACTCTATTAGCCCTGCTTCATTCCATATTCCAAGGCCAAATCTGTGTTACCCGAGGTGTTTCTTGACTTCCTACTTTTGCATTCCAGTCCCCTATAATGAAAACGACATCTTTGGGGGTGTTAGTTCTAAAGGTCTTGTAGGTCTTCATAGAACTGTTCAACTTCAGCTTTTTCAGCATTACTGGTTAGGGCATAGACTTGGATTACTGTGATATTGAATGGCTTGCCTTGGAAATGAGCAGAGATCATTCTGTCCTTTTTGAGATTGCATCCAAATAGTGCATTTCAGACTCTTTTGTTGACCATGATGGCTACTCCATTTATTCTAAGGGATTCCTGCCCACAGTAGTATATATAATGGTCATCTGAGTTAAATTCACCCATTCCAGTCCATTTTAGTTCGCTGATGCCTAAAGTGTTGATGTTCACTCTTGCCATCTCCTGTTTGACCACTTCCAATTTGCCTTGATTCATGGACCTAACATTCCAGGTTCCTATGCAATATGGCTCTTTACAGCATTGGACCTTACTTCTATAACCAGTCACATCCACAACTGGGTGTTGTTTTTGCTTTGGCTCCATCCTTTCATTCTGATCAAGACCATCCCCATGGAAAAGAAATGCAAAAAAAAATACGACTGTCTAAGGAGGCCTTACAAACAGCTGTGAAAAGAAGAGAAGTGAAAAGCAAAGGAGAAAAGGAAAGATATACTCATATGAATGCGGAGTTCTAAAGAATAGTAAGGAGAGATAATAAAGCCTTCTTAAGTGATCAATGCAAAGAAATAGAGGAAACCAACAGAATGGGAAAGACTTGCGATCTCTTCAAGAAAATTAGAGATACCAAGGGAACATTTCATGCAAAGACGGGCTCAATAAAGGACAGAAATGGTATGGATCTAACAGAAGCAAAAGACATTAAGAAGAGGTGGCAAGAATACACAGAAGAACTGTACAAAAAAGACCTTCATGACCAAGATAATCATGATTGTGTGATCACTCACCTAGAGCCAGACATCCTGGAATGTGAAGTCAAGTGGGCCTTAGAAAGCATCACTATGAACAAAGCTAGTAGAGGTGATGGAATTCCAGTGGAGCTCTTTCAATCCTGAAAGATAATGTTGTGAAAGTGCTGCACTTAATATGCCAGCAAATTTGGAAAACTCAGCAGTGGTCACAGGACTGGAAAAGGTCAGTTTTCATTCCAGTCCCAAAGAAAGGCAATCCCAAAGAATGCTCAAACTACCAAACAATTGCACTCATCTCACATGCTGGTAAAGTAATGCTCAAAATTCTCCAAGCCAGGCTTCCACAATACATGAACCATGAATTTTCAGATGTTCAAGCTGGTTTTAGAAAAAGCAGAGGAACAGGAAATCAAATTGCCAACATCTGCTGAATGATGGAAAAAGCAAGAGAGTTCCCGAAAAACATCTATTTCTGCTTTAAGTGAAAGTGCTGCACTTAATATGCCAGCAAATTTGGAAAACTCAGCAGTGGTCACAGGACTGGAAAAGGTCAGTTTTCATTCCAGTCCCAAAGAAAGGCAATCCCAAAGAATGCTCAAACTACCAAACAATTGCACTCATCTCACATGCTGGTAAAGTAATGCTCAAAATTCTCCAAGCCAGGCTTCCACAATACATGAACCATGAATTTTCAGATGTTCAAGCTGGTTTTAGAAAAAGCAGAGGAACAGGAAATCAAATTGCCAACATCTGCTGAATGATGGAAAAAGCAAGAGAGTTCCCGAAAAACATCTATTTCTGCTTTATTGACTATGCCAAAGCCTTTGACTGTGTGGATCACAATAAACTGTGGAAAATTCTGAAAGAGATGGGATTACCAGATCACCTGACCTTCCTCTTGAGAAACCTGTATGCAGGTCAGGAAGCAAGAGTTAGAACTGGACATGGAACAGACTGGTTCCAAACAGGAAAACGAGTCTGTCAAGGCTGTATATTGTCACCCTGCTTATATAACTTCTATGCAGACTACATCATGAGAAACCCTGGGCTGGAAGAAGCACAAGCTGAAATCAAAATTGCCGGGAGAAATATCAACCTCAGATATGCAGATGACACCACCTTTATGGCAGAAAGTGAAGAGGAACTAAAATGCCTCTTGATGAAAGTGAAAGAGGAGAGTAGAAATGTTGGCTTAAAGTGCAACATTCAGTCAACAAAGATCATGGCATCTGGTCTCATCACTTCATGGGAAATAGACGGGGAAACAGTGGAAACAGTGTCAGACTCTATTTTGGGGGGCTCCAAAATCACTGCAGATGGTGACTGCAGCCATGAAATTAAAAGACACTTACTCCTTGGAAGGAAAGTTTTGACCAACCTAGATAGCATATTCAAAAGCAGAGACACTACTTTGCCAACAAAGGTCCGTCTAGTCAAGGTTATGGTTTTTCCAGTGGTCATGTATGGATGTGAGAGTTGGACTGTGAAGAAAGCTGAGCACCGAAGAACTGATGCTTTTGAACTGAGATGTTGGAGAAGACTCTGGAGAGTCCCTTGGACTGCAAGGAGATCTAACCAGTCCTTTGTAAAGGAGACCAGTCCTGGGTATTCATTGGAAGGACTGGTGCCGAGGTTGAAACTCCAATAGTTTGTTCACCTCATGCAAAGAGTTGACTCGTTGGAAAAGACCCTGATGCTGGGAGGAATCGGGGACAGGAGGAGAAGGGGAAGACAGAGGATGAGATGGCTGGATGGCATCACCGACTCAATACACATGAGTTTGAGTGAACTCTGGGAGTTGGTGATAGACTGGGAGGCCTGGCGTGCTGTGATTCATGGGGTCACAAAGAGTCGGACACTACTGAGTGACTGAACTGATCTGAACTGAACTGAATATTGGGTTCAAAGCACTAGCTCTTCTAGTTAATCACTTCTGAACTCATCTAAGAGGCTGTTGGGGCAATTTAAAAAATAGTCTTGTTTAGGTTTCAGAGACAAAACAAACAGGGCCTCTGACCTTGTTTCTAACCTGCCTGGACATTGCCCGGACCTGAAGTGACTGGGAGTGACTGTCCACTGGGAGTCCAAGACTTAAAGCCCCATAGATAAGATGGTGGCTGGGGTTGGGTGGGGGGAGAAATCCTGAGATTGTTGAGCCCCTGGAGGGGGCCAGGGCAATCGAGCCTCAGGCTTAACAACAGGCCAAGTTTTCCAAGACAAAACAAACAGCATAAACAGGAAACCAGGCTTGCAATTTGGTCACAGCTTGATGACAGTATCAGCTTGCATCCTTCCTGGGATTGTAAGCAAGAACCCCGAACCGCCATCTTTGAAGTCTCACCCCTGGAGCAGAGGACACACTGCCTGGGACCCTTTCCCAACTCGGATTCCAGATGTGCTGTGACATGGGAATTCCCAGCACTGTTTGTCAAAACCCAATTTTGGTGATATATTCTCTGCTCTATCTCTCTTTTCTTTTAACGTTAGTATATGGAAAGTAAGCCAGATAATTCTGTAATAAATATTTGTATTATTTATTTGTATATAACGAGTATAGAAATCGTTTGACCCTGAGATGAAAATGAAAACTTTTGGCAAAACAGACTCTTATCTTAGAACTTGCTCCTTAGGCTTTTCCAATGGATTTGTTAGCTCTAAATTCCCTTACCTGCTAAAAATACCTAGAGTGGTTTCTGTTTTGTACATTGAACTCTGACTGACATCTTACATTTTTATAGCTGTCTATGATTTATAAAATAGGCTATGTGATGTCAGCAAAGACTGGCTTTAATTTAGGTTCGGACCTTGGCTTCACCATGTACTAGCTGTGAGATCATTTAACGTTTACCATCCTCAGTTTTATTATATCTAAAGTAAGGATAATAATAACTGCTTCACTGCTGGCTCAGATACTAAAGAATCCACCTGCAATGCAGAAGACCCATGTTTGATCACTGGGCCAGGAAGATCCCTTGGAGAAGAGAATGGTTACCCACTCTAGTATTCTTGCCTGGAGAATTCCATGGACAAAGGAGCCTTGCAGGCCATAATACTCCATGGGCTCTCAAAGAGTTGGACATGACTGACTGACACTTTAACTTTTTACAAGTTTGAATATATTAAATTAGATCTCATAACGTACTTTCCCAGCATCAGGCACAGAATCGGTGGTTAAAAAGTCAGTCTCCTACTCTTATATGTTGTAGTTGACGCTCAGTTGCTCCATCGTGTCTGACTCCGCAACTCCATGGATGGCAGCATGTGAGGGTTCCATGTCCTTCTCCATCTCCTAGAGTTTGCTCAAACTCATGTCCATCAAGTCGATGATGCCATCCAACCATCTCAGCCTCTGTCCCCTCTTCTCTTCCTGCCCCTAATCTTTCCCAGCACAATGTTCTTTTCTAGTAATTTGGCTTTTAGCATCAGGTGGTCAAAGTTTTGGGGCTTCAGCATTAATCCTTCCAATGAATACTCAGGACTTTAGGATTGGCTAATGTGAATTTCACGCTGTCTAAGAGATTCTCAAGAGTCTTCTCCAGCACCACAATTTGAAAGAATTAATTCTTCAGGGTTCAGACTTCTTGATGGTCCAGCTCTCACATCCATACATGACTATTGGGAAAACCATAGCTTTGACTATATGGACCTTTGTTTGCAAAGTGATGTTTCTGTTTTTTAATATGCTGTCTAAGTTTGTCATAGCTTTTCTCCCAAGGAGAAAGCATCTTTTAATTTCATGGCTGCAGTCACCATTCACAATGATTTTGGAGACCAAGAAAATAAAGTCTGTCATTCTTTCTATTTTTTCCTCATCTATTTTCCATGAAGGGATAGGACTGGATGCCATGATCTTAGTTTTTTGAATGCTCAGTTTAAAGTCAGCTTTTTCACTCTTCTCCTTCACCTTCATCAAGAGGCTCTTTAGTTCTTCACTTTTTGCCATTTGAGTGGTGTCATCTGCATATCTGAGGTTACTGATATTTCTCCTGGCAGTCTTGATTCCAGCTTATGCTTCATCCTACCCAGCATTTTGCATGGTGTACACTTCATAGAAGTTAAGCAGGGTGACAATATACAACCTTGATGTACTCCTTTCCCAGTTTTGAAACAGTTCATTTCTCAATGTCCAGTTCTAACTGTTGCTTCTTGACCTGTATACAGGTTTCTCAGGAGGCATGTAGGGTGATCTGGTATTCCCATCTGTTGAAGAATTTTCCACAGTTTACTGCGATTCACACAGTCAAAGACTTTAGTAAAGTCAATGAAGCAGAAGTAGATGTTTTTCTGGGATTCCCTTGACTTTTCTACAATCAAACAGATGTTGACAGCTGGATCTCTGGTTGCTCTGCCTCTTCTAAATTCAGTTTGTAAATCTGAAAGTTCTCAGTTCAGGTACTGTTGAAGCCTAACTTGAAGGCTTTTGAGCATTACCTTGCTAGCATGTTAAATGAATGCAATTTGCCTTTCTTTGGGCTTGGAATAAAAACTGACTTTTCCCAGTCCTAAGTTTTCCACTGCTCAGTTTTCCAAATTTGCTGGCATATTGAGTGCAGCACTTTAACAGCATCATCTTTTAGGATTTGAAATAGCTCAGCTAGAATTCTGTCACCTCCACTGTCTTTGTTTTTAGTACTGCTTCCTAAGGGCCACTTGACTTCACACTCCAGAATCTAGGTGAGTGAACACACAGTCATGGTTGTCTGGATCATCAAGACCTTTTTTATACAGTTCTTCTGTGTATTTACGCCACTTTTTTTTTTTTTTTAACATCTTCTGCTTCTGTTAGGTCCATACCATTTCTATGCTTTATTGTGGCATCTTTGCATGAAATATTCCCTTGGTATCTCTGATTTTCTTGAAGAGATCTCTAGCCATTCCCAATCTACTGTTTTCCTCTATCTCTTTGCATTGTTTACTTAAGAAGGCTTTCTTTTCTCTCCTTGATATTCTTTGGAACTCTGCATTCAGATGGGTATTTCTTTCATTTTCTCATTTGCCTTTCACTTCTTTTCTTACTTCAGCTACTTGTAAGGCTTCTTCAAATAACCATTTGCCTTTTTACCATTTATCTTCCCTTGGGATGGTTTTGATCACTACCTCCTGTAAAATGTTACAAACCTCCACCCATAATTCTTTAGGCACTCTGTCAAATCTAATCCCTTAAATCCATTTGTTACTTCCACTGTATAATCATAAAGGATTTGATTTAGGTCATATCTGAATTGTCTGGTGGTTTTCCCTACTTTAATTTAAGTTTAAATTTTGCAATAAAGAGTTCATGATCTGAGTCAGGCCCTGGTCTTGTTTTTCTGACTGTATAGAGCTTCTCCATCATCAACTGCAAAGAATATAATCAACCTGATTTCAGTATTAACCATCTTGCGATGTCCTTATGTAGAGTAGTCTTTTGTGTTGTTGGAAGAGGATGTTTGCTATGACCAGTGTGTTCTCTTGGCAAAACTCTGTTAGCTTTTGCCCTGCTTCATTTTGTACTTCAGGGCTAAATTTTCCTATATCTCCAGGTATCTCTTGACTTCCTACTTTTGCATTCCAGTCCTCTATGATGAAAAGGACATCTTTTTTCATTGTTAGTTCTAGAAAGTCCTGTGGATCTTCATAGAATCGTTCAACATTACTGTCTTCAGCATCAGTGGTTGGGGCATAATCTTGGATTACTATGATATTGAATGGTTTGCCTTGGAAACAAATCAAACTCATTCTGTCATTTTTGAGACTGCACCCAAATTCTGCATTTCTGACTATTATGTTTACTATGAGGACTACTCCATTTCTTCTAATGGATTCTTGCCCACAATAGTAGATGTAATTGTCATCTGAATTAAATTTGTCCATTTTAGTTCACTGATTCCTAAAATGTCGACGTTCTCTCTTGCCATCTCCTGTTTGACCACTTCCAATTCACCTTGATTCACGGACCTAACATTTCAGTTCATATGCAATATTGCTCTTTACAGCATCGGACTTTACTTTCACCACTAGACACAAACACAGCTGGGCATTGTGTCTAATTCGGCTCAGCTGCTCCATTCCTGCTGGAGCTGCTTATCCAGTCTTCTACAATACCGACGCACCTACTGACCCAGGGGTCCATCTTTAAGCCGGCGTATCTTTTGGCTTTTTTATACTGTTCACGGGATTCTCAAGGTAAGCATGCTGAAGTGATCTGCCATTCCCCTCTGCATTCCATTTCCCACGTTTTTTCAGAACTCTGCACCATGACTTGTCTGTCTTGGCTGGCACTACACAGCGTGACTCATAGTTCATTAAGTTACACAACGGAGTGACCCATGTGATCATTTGGTTAGTTTTCTGTGATTCCGGTTTTCATTCTGTCTGCCCTCTTACATATACTTTATATCCTTTATGTCTCATTCAATGCGTATTCAATAGAAAAATTTATCCCCTTTCTTATTCACAAATGTAATCTCATTTATCTTTATGTCTCTATTGAAAAGCAAATATTAGCTCTTTTATCAGTCTATGAATCTGTGTACCTCTCATACATATGTTGAGTCATCAATATGAATATGATTAGTCTATATCTAAATTATGACAACAGAATTAACAGTTCATAAATGTTGCTCCCTGTACTTTTTGTATATATTTACTTTTTATTATTTATTTACAAATTTACAAAAATCAAATATATTTTTTATATATTTACCTTTTATTATTACCAGGGATTCCCTGGTGGCTCAACTGGTAAAGCATCTGCCTGCAATGGAGGAGACCCCGGTTCAATTCTGGGTCAGGAAGATGTCTTGATGAAAAGATAGGCTGCCCACTCCAGTATTCTTGGGCTTCTCTTGTGGCTCAGCTGCTAAAGAATCCACCTGCAATGTGGCAGACCTGGATTCGATCCCTGGGTTGGGAAGATTCCCTGGAGAAAAGAGTGACTATTTCCAGTATTCTGGCCTGGAGAATTCCATGGACTGTACAGTGAATGGGGTCACAAAAAGTCGGACACAACTGAGTGACTTTCATTTTCATTTCATCTTTTATTGTGGACAATGCTAAATATATCTAAAAGTAGAAAAAATAGTATATATACCTCCTTGTACCCATCATCCAGCTTCAACAGTTTTCAACTTATAACCAATTTCTTTCATCTATATCCCTCACCTACTTCTCTACCTGCAAAGTGTTTTGTTTTTTTAATTATAGCTGCTTCACAGTGTTGTGCTAGCCTGCCATGCAGTGAAGTGAATCCGCAAATGCAAGCATACCTGCCTTCCATCTTGGCCCTCCCGCCCACCGCCTACCCCTCAAGGAGTGAAACTGGGTCATTTGCAGACTTGAATGAACCTAGACTTGTCACACAGAGTGAAGCAAGTTAGAAAGAGAAAAAAACATTATATAGTAAGACATAGATGTGGAATCTAGAAAAATGGCACAGATGAACCTGTTTGCAGGGCAGGAATAGAGAAGCAGACCCAAGAACGGACGAGTGGACACAAGGAGGAGGAGCCAGGCGGGATGAATTGGAAGACTGGGACTGACTTGTGCCCATTGTCACGTGGAAGGCAGAGCTCGTGGGAACCTGCTGTGCGGTTCAGGGAGTCCAGCTCTATCCCTGTATTCAACACTTCTTTATGTGCTATGTAGAGAATACCAGGGGGAAACACTATTCAAACATCCAAGATGTATAAAGCAGACACACCCAGGTCTCCTGCATGCATGGCGGGCAGATTCTTCACTGCTTGAGCTGCCAGGGAAGCCCACAGACCAGATTCAAACAGGCACACAAAGTGAAGCTGGCCAGACATGGGGATACGGGTTTCTGTGAAGAGTAAAAAACTAACGCGGTTGCCTTTTTCTCCAACACTTTTTATATTTTAAACCTCAAAACAACCTTTGAGGCTGGTACTTTAAATAATTAAGAGTACCAGTGGTGACACTTTTAATTATATGTTCCCGGATGCATTTCTGACGGAGAAGGCAGTGGCCCCCCACTCCGTACTCTTGCCTGGAAAATCCCACGGACAGAGGAGCCTGGTGGGCTGCAGTCCACAGGGTCGCTACTAGTTGGACACAACTGAGCGACTTCACTTTCACTTTTCACTTTCATGCATTGGAGAAGGAAATGGCAGCCCACTCCAGTGTTCTTGCCTGGAGAATCCCAGGGACGGGAGAGTCTGGTGGGCTGCCGTCTATGGGGTCGCACAGAGTCAGATACGACTGAAGCGACTCAGCAGCAGCAGCGGCAGGACGCATCTCTGAACCTTAGTCGCAGAACCTATACATGAGGACTCTCAGGTTTCTTGTATCATAGAGCTATTATGAGAATTAAATAAGCAATTTGGCCTTTCTAGTCTTTCCGACATACACTAGAATCTCTGGTTTCTAGCCCTAAGGGATTATATTTTCATACAACAGTCAGCTTTCCTAAAGTCCTTTTTCTCTTGAACTTCAGCACAGTCAAATTCTTCCCAGCTGTGCTGTAAACCTGCAACAATATGACTGCTTTCCTTAACTTTCTCTTGTCTATCTACCTTACCTAGAATTTTGAATTCAGTGATCTTGTGATTGCTTCCATCTATCCAAGATAGCCACCTGCCTTAAGACCCTCCACAGTTCACCAGACAAAAAAAAAAAAAAAGAAAAAGGGCATCTGTCCTCCTAGTTTTCGCTGGCTTCTGTGTTAGGGGAAGCCCCTAGGGAATGCACTGGGGAAGAGCAGCACTAAGCAGCGCCTGCAGGGGACACAGCCTGCTTAACAGTCTGTAGACTAAGATGTCCTTTGTCAGCCAGCTGGGTCAAGCTCCCCATTAGCAATTCTAAGGGTTCAGCCCTTCAAGACGAAGGATTCATTCATTCAGATGAGCGTTTGTCTTGATAAACTGACCTTTTTCATTCTCTCCTCCTGATAAACAAGCCCATTATTATTCACTCATACCTTTCACAAAATTTTACAGTTACTCCCTCTAAAAAAGGATTGAGCTAGATTCTAGTTATAAAAGAATGAACAAGATTTATCCCTGGTCTCAAGGAAGTCGTAATCTTTACGGTAAATCTTCATTAAACAAAGCTCAATCTGTACGTCTCTTTCTCATTAGAAGCAGCATACTCTTCACGTCTGCTTTGTTGGCCTCATAAGTGTCTAAACACAAATGATACATATGGACAAACCACATGCTGTAGTACTGTCTTGTTCTGACCAGCACTTTTCTAGAACAATAGCCCAACAGCTGCTGTTCCAGTAAAAATCTGGATTCTAAAACTAAAGCCTTTCTTTTCCTGTTTTTACTCATGTTTCCTACATTTATTTCTACAACATGTACCAGAACCATCAGTTACTATATTTTGTTACCTCCCATTAGGGCTTCGAAAATTTATCATGAAACTTCAGCATCTCAGAGATTGTACAGACACTACTTACTGTTGAACCTGTTAGCTTCATTTTTACTGGGGCAAATGTTACTTAAAAGTAAAGTATGCTACAGTCAACATGGAATGATCTGGGAGTTACCAGCATTATTCAGTCAGTTCGGTTCACTTGTTCAGTCACGTCTGACTCTGTGATCCCACAGACTGCAGCACGCCAGGCCTCCCTGTCCGTCAGCAACTGCCAGAGCCTGTTCCAACTCATGAGTCGGTGATGCCATCCAGCCATCTCATCCTCCGTGGTCCCCTTCTCCTCCTGCCTTCAATCTTTCCCAGCATCAGAGTCTTTTCAGGTGATTCAGCTCTTCACATCAGTTCAGTCACTCAGTCGTGTCCGACTCTTTGCGACCCTATGAATTGCAGCATGCCAGGCTTCTCTGTCCATCACCAACTCCTGGAGTTCACATCCATCAAGTCGATCCGGTGGCCAATGTATTGAAGTTTCAGCTTCAGCGTCAGTCCTTCCAATGAATATTCAAGACTGATCTCCTTTAGAGTGGACCAGTTGGCTCTCCTTGCAGTCCACGGAGCCTCAAGAGTCTTCTCCAATACCAAGTTCAAAAGCATCAGTTCTTCGGTGCTCAGCTTTCTTTATGGTCCAGCTCTCACATCCATGCATGACTACTGGAAAAACCATAGCTTTGACTAGACAGACCTTTGTCAGTAAAGCAATGTCCCTACTTTTTAATATACTGTCTAGGTTTGTCATAGCTTTTCTTCCAAGAAGCAAGCGTCTTTTAATTTCATGGCTGCAGACACCATCTGCAGTGATTTTGGAGCCCCAAAAAATAAAGTCTGTCACTTTAGTTATCCCATCACTTCATGGCAAATAGATGGGAACCAATGGAAACAGTGACAGCATGATTCAAAGTGCACAGAAGTATGTTTCCCGTCCAGATGTTACAGTATCTGACTTTTTACTACTAAAGATTCATTCCTTTGGATTGTGCTTCTTGCCTGCTTTCAGTACTGGCACCAACAGGCTAACTCACACTGAAGAATCAGAGGATTTTGTTCCAACAAGGATTTCATTGCCATGAGTACTTTAGTGAAGATTTTTCTTCATTGTTTTTAGTAATACTATCAACCATTTGTTGATAGGCTAATGCATACTAAGATACTAGACATTTCACAGTCCTGTTACTTAATCTGTAAAACAACCCTGCAAGACACATGCTATTATCATCCATATTTTACAGATGACAGGCACTTCAGAAGAGTAGCGAAGGAGCACCGGCCTTGAGGAGGGATACACATGATAAAAATTCAAATTCATCTCCTACTAGGAATGTGTCCTTGGAAGATGTACAGTGTTTCACCTATAAAAACAATGGTAATGGTACTTTTCTGCCGAGCCTGCTATAAAAAGTAAATATGCCTGACATGGACTCTAAAATACAGAGGCTGTATAGGGGTAGATAAAGAAACAATAATCAGAGGTCAAACAATCTACCCAAGTCAGCAGCTAACAAGATCCCCGTATCCTGGAGGACTTCTGCTATGTTGTAGTGGTTTTTGCAAAGGGCACGCATATCTCTGCAACTCTGAGTGTTTCATCTGAATCAGTTTGGATAAATAAATATAAAAAAGGGAGGCAATCATCATTAGAACAACAGCAGCAGCAACAAACACACTGCAGATTAGCTGCTGTCCCTTAGAACAGTCTGTCCTTTTCTCCCTGGGTTATTAAGGTCAACTGGAGATTCAGTGATGGCAGCCTTCTTTCTCTTCCCTGCTTCACGTGGTCTGCCCGTCAGTCTGTGATACCGGCTCTCCTGTAATAGAAGCTCTGTGAGTCAGTGCCGGTGATCAGGCTGAGTCATTAGGCAGTGACGCAGTCCTGAGACTCTGAAGATAGCAATTAAAAATGACCTTTGTTGGTGAATTAGGTGTCTCCATGCCCCTGGCTCCCTACCTTCAAATTAGTATCTGCAAAGAAGTTACTGCCGGGGACATGAGAAGAAAATGTAATTCTTGAGAAAGATATGATTATACAAGTAAAGAGGAGGAGAAGAGGAGAGGGTCTCACTGCAGCTATATTTAGTACTGAACATAAACCTTCCATTTTGTTTTCTCATTTGTTCAAATTTGCATGACAAAGAACTGTTTATTTAAATCTCAAACTTTTGAGTGCTCATAAAAAGACTCCCTTTCTCTCTAATTGACATTTTTTTCTCATTTAGCCATTTATATTGTTCCCAGATGTAGTCTTTTGTGTCTAACTCTTTGCTACAACTATCAAAATAATCAACAAATTCTAAGAAAACAACTTGCTTTTTCTTACTGTGTATATTACTTTCTTTAGAAACATAAGAGGTAGTCCATCACATCATTCTCAAATTATAGTTATTGCAACAAGATTTTTTTTCCATATAACACTAAGCCTGTTATAATACTCTCTAATGTTAATCCTCAGGTCTAAACAAGTTTTCCAAGTAAGAAAAGAAGGTAGAAATCATCAGCTAGCTTCCTCTTTACTGAATGTTCTGTTTTTTTGAAGAAGCAAGCCTTCTCCTTTGGTAAAATATGCCAGTTGGTTCTGATAAACACTTGTGAAATGCCTGTCTTCTTGAAAATAGCAAATATCTGAAAATTCACAAAATTTTTCACAGATTATAAAAAACTAGTTGGAATAGGTAAGCTGTCAGAGGCCAAACTTCCCAAGTTCCAGCCCTGCTTTTCCAGTGGTTTCTCCAGCATTATCAGATGGAAGTCCTGCAAAAACCTTATGCTCAGCTTGTTCAAACCTGCACTCTCCACCCTGTCCTCCAACCTTCCTCTAACAGGAAAGGTTGCTTTGCCAATGTCTTCAGATGCTCCCTTCTCTTTACTACTTTAGCTCAGTCATCACCGAGTGCTATGTCTTTGAGTCAATAGCTCTTACCTGTCTCTTCTCTTCCATAATCATTTTTTGACCCTTGCTATCTCTCAAATGGGGGCTTTCCTGGTGGCTCAGAGGTTAAAGTGCAGAAACCTCATCAGTGGTCTTCTTCACCTCTCTACTACTCTTCACGCAGTCACCAACATTATCTTCCTAAAATACACGATAATTTCCAGCTCCCTACAGAATATAGTCAGGACACAGCCTAGCATTCATCTCCTCTCTGATCCCATCACGTTCCATCCTCCCCACATGGCAGATGATACAGCCGCAGTGGAAAACTCCCTGTGGCCCCAACATGCTTCACATTTTCTAGACAGTCTGCCTTTGTTGAAGGTAACCCCTTTTCCTGGAATACTCAGCCAGCCTATCTCAATGGCCAGCATATCCCCTCCTTCTCAATGCTTTCCCTGACTTGTCAAAGTCAAATCCTCTTTCTCTCCTTAGTGCCCCAGTGAACACTATAGTTCTACACAATAGCCAATGTGATATTTTTTTTTAATTCAAATAATATCCCTTCCCCACTTAAATGTTTAGAGGCTTCCACTAAACTCAAAGTAATTAATTAGACACTCCTAACCATAATGCCTTCAAACTGTGGTGCTGGAAAAGACCCATGAGAGTCCCTTGGACAGAAAGGAAATCAAACCAGTCAATTTAAGGGAAATCAACCTGAAAACTCATTAGAAGGACTGATGCTGAAGCTGAAGCTCCAGTATTTTGGTGATGCAAACAGCTGACTCATTGGAAAAGTCCCTGATGCCGGGACACGAACTTGGGCAAACTTTGGAAGATGGTAAGGGACAAGGAGCCTGGCATGGTGCAGTCCACGGGGCTGCAAAGAGTCAGACACAACTGGGTAACTGAACAGCAACAACAACTGCAATGTACAGGACTTTGCACTTTCGGCTCTTGTCTGTGTCTCCAAACCTCATGCTTCCCTGCTTGGTTTTCCCATCTTTGTGCTTCTGCCACACAGTCTCCTTTTTATTCTTTAAAACTCCAAGTCCATCCCCATCTCATTGCCCTTGCACTTCCAAACATCTTAACATGATTGACTTCTACAGGCTTTCAGAAGGCCTTCAAAAAAGTAGCTACACCAACGAGGTATCACAAAGCTCTACATTTTCTTTCTAGCATGCCTTTCTATCTATAGCTAAATCTTCGTGTTTCTGGTCTCCTTCAAGCCCCTTGAGGACAGGTAACTTATCCTCTTGTTTACCTCTGAAAACTTCACACCTAATACAGAAGCTGACACATTCAATAAATGTTTATTAAAAGAAGTAAAGGATAAAACAAAGATTTCATTAGATATTGTGTTGAATTTCATTAAATTGCATGCCTGTCTAATTTTCACCCCAGACTGTAAACTTCTTGAGAACCAGGAACAATATATTAATTATATATTCCCCCACAGTATCTAGCACATCAGATTGCCAAGTAGGTATTCAGGTATTCAGTAACATTCTGATTGGAATTGTATTGAGTAACTCTGTCCTTCCAAAGCTAGACTTATTTTCCCAAATGTATAAGTCATTGAATTCAGGAATGACTTATACATTTGGGAAAACCCAGCCTCAGCTCTGCCACTTAAGAACTATGTGACCACTGTCAAGTTGCTAAACTTCTCTGAGTCACTGATGACTCGTATGAAAGAATGATGAATGCCTCTGCCTGAATCACATGGTGGTTATGAGCATTAAATTGTACGTGTGTTTTTCCCTCAGATTAAACTGCAAACTCTTCCTCATCTTCGTAGAGCAGCCTCATACTTTTGCACACAGATTAGCCAATAATAGCCACCATTTACTGAGCACGTGCCACGGGACAGGCTCCAATAGGCATCTTTCATAGACACATTAATTTAATCCTTAAAACCACCCTGCAGAACTAAGTATTAGTATCCTCATTTCATAGAGAAGAAAAATTGACACCTACAGAAATGAAAAAATTGCATTAGACCGTAGAGTTAGTCACTGTCTACGCTGGGATTTGATTACAAGTCTGTGGGAACAACAAATTATAAGTGCTAATATTTACCTTTTTTTTTTAATTTACCCAAGATTCATTCTTTTCCTGAGAATTCTCCAGTTGCCTTATAAATCCTGATATCTGTTAGAAACCCAAAGAATCCCTGGAGGCTCTTTTCTTCACTTCCTCCCACTCAGGGTTTTAGGATAGCCCCGGTGGGAGCCCAGGCTGAACTTGGCCATTTCCCCCAAGGCACTGAGTCTTGATCCAGGTGAGAGAGAACAAGTTCATTCTTGCCAGCAATGGTTCCTATACAGCACTGTCCTCTGGCCCCTTGCCATTTACAGCTTCTGGGGTTGCTTCTCTTCTGTTCCAAGCCTGCTTCTGCATTCTGCCCCTCTATAAAATGGCATTCCCTGACAGCTTTCCCTTTTGTCTCGAAATTCACCAGCTTCTGTTGTTAGCATAACAGAACTCCAACAGCTAGGCTATGCAGAAAGAAAAGAATAAGAATCAAAATAAATTTTCAAAGACATAACGAACAAATGACAATTTTACTAATGACTGAACGTCCCTATATATGTAAACATGTAAACTATTAAGTAACAGACTACACTCTACATAGAAATACATCATAAAAAGGAGATTCTGGGTTCCCCTGGTGGCTTAGTAGTAAACAGTCCGCCTGCCAGTGCAGAAGACGTGGATCCAGCCCCTGGCCTGAGATGACCCCACTGGCTGTAGAGCAGCTGAGCTCCAGGCCCTGGGCACCAGGACTACTGAGCCTGCGCTCTAGAGCCTGGGAACCACAGCGACGGAGGCGATCGCCACCATTACTGAGGTCAGCACTCCTTCGAGCCTGGGTCCCCCAGGAGAGGCCACTGCCTGAGCAGGCCACACACTGCAGAGAGAAGAGCCCCCGCCCGCCGCCGTTAGAGAAAGCCCATGCCACAACAAAGACCCAGCACAGCCAGAGGTAATGAATAAGCACCCCCAGGAGGCCTTTGGCAGTGCACGGAGATATTTCAGGAAAAAATGAATACCATAAGATCATCTATGATTAATTGCCAAATGAATGGCTTAGGACATAAATCTATAGAGTAGAGGAGAAAAGGAACACAGCACGTTTGCATAACCCCAGCAACATGCAATAAATACTCACTGAATGAGTCTGAATATCATTTCCTAAGGCAAGCCTGAGGAAACTCACAGAGCACGTCTCCTCTCCGAGACACACAGGTGGGGCGATGGCAGGATTCAGCATGCAGTCCTTCAAACTGCTCTTCTGCACAATTCAATGCAGGCCTGTTACCGGGAGGGAGGCTTCAGCCGCAGTGGCCTTAACTGCTTTCAGTCAACAGACCTGTATCAAGCAGTGTCCCAGCCATCAGGTGAGGTGCTAGAAATTCAGAGAGGAGTCAAATTCAGACATCCAAAGTATACTGTTATGTTGGTGCAAAAGTAACTGCCATTTTTTGTATTGTTGAAATTTGCTATTTGATATTGGAATAAATTTTAAATAAATGTGATTATGCTATACACCATTTTAATATGCATTTATTGCTCTTTTTTTGCTAATGACTTATTCAGTTCAGTTCAGTCGCTCAGTTGTGTCCAATTCTTTGCAACCCTATGAACCGCAGCATGCCAGGCCTCCATGTCCATCTCCAACTCCCGGAGTCCACCCAAACCCATGTCCATTGAGTTGGTGATGCCATCCAACCATCTTATCCTCTGTCATCCCCTTCTCCTCCTGCCTTCAAGCTTTCCCAGCATCAGGGTCTTTTCAAATGAGTCAGCTCTTCGCTTCAGGTAGCCAAAGTATTGGAGTTTCAGTTTCAACATCAGTCCTTCCAATCAATATTCAGGACTGATCTCCTTTAGGATGGACTGGCTGGATCTCCTTGCCATCCAAGGGACTCTCAAGAGTCTTCTCCAACACCACAGTTCAAAAGCATCAATTCTTTGGCACTCAGATTTCTTTATAGTCCAACTCTCACATCCACACATGACTACTGGAAAAACCTTAGCCTAGAATGACTTATTATTTGTTGTTTATTTTAGACTATGGAAATGAAGTTAGACAAAAAGAAAATTCAAGTGATTGTCTTATGTGAGTTAAAAATGGGTTGTAAAGCACTGAAGACAACTCGCAACATCAACAACTCATTTGGTCCAGGAACTGTTAACAATGGATAGTGCAGTGATGGTTCAAAAAGTTTTGCAAAGGAGATGAGAGCCTTGAAGATGAAGGGTGTAGTGTCTGACCATCAGAAGTTGATGACAATTGAGAGCCAGCATCAAAGCTGATCCTCCTGCAACACAGGAGAAGTTGCCGAAGAACTCAATGTTGGCCATTCTATGGTTGTTCGGCATCTGAAGTAAATTGAAAAGGTGTAAAAGCTCAATAAGTTAGTGCCTCATGAGCTCACACACACAAAAAAAAAAAATCTAAAAAAGAAAATTCAAGTGATTGTCTTATGTGAGTTAAAAATGGGTTGTAAAGCACTGAAGACAACTCGCAACATCAACAACTCATTTGGTCCAGGAACTGTTAACAATGGATAGTGCAGTGATGGTTCAAAAAGTTTTGCAAAGGAGATGAGAGCCTTGAAGATGAAGGGTGTAGTGTCTGACCATCAGAAGTTGATGACAATTGAGAGCCAGCATCAAAGCTGATCCTCCTGCAACACAGGAGAAGTTGCCGAAGAACTCAATGTTGGCCATTCTATGGTTGTTCGGCATCTGAAGTAAATTGAAAAGGTGTAAAAGCTCAATAAGTTAGTGCCTCATGAGCTCACACACACACAAAAAAAAAATCTTTTTTTATGTGTTTTACTCTATGCAACAACAAACCACTTCTCAATCGGATTGTGACATGAGACAAAAAGTAGATTGTATATGAAAATGGCGATGACCAGCTCAGCAGTTGGACCAAGAAAAAGCTCCAAAGAACTTCCCAAAGCCAAATTTGAACCCCAAAAGGAGGCCATGGTCACTGTTTGGTGGACTGCTGCCATCTGATCCACTACAGCTCTCTGAATCCCAGTGAAAGCATTACATCTGAGAAGTATATTCAGCAAATCAATGAGATGCACCAAAAACTGGAACACCTGGAGCCAGCATGGGTCAACCGAAAGGGCCCAGTTCTCCTCCACAGCAGTGCCTGACAGCATGTTGCACAACCAACGCTTCAGAAGTTGAACTATGGGGCTATTGGGCTATGAAGTTTTACCTCATCTGCCATATCCGCCTGACCTCTCACCAACCGACTACCACTTCTTCAAGCATCTCAACAACTTTTTATAAGGAAAATGCTTCCACAACCAGCAGGAGGCAGAAAATACTTTCCAAGAGTGCATTGAAACATGGGTTTTTATGCTTCAGGAATAAGCAAACTTATTTCTCCTTGGCAAAAATTTGTTGATTGTAATGGTTGATTGTTTTGATTTTGATTAATCAAGATGTGTTTGAGCCTAGTTAAAATAATCTAAAATTCATATTCCAAAACTGTTTGCACCAACCTAATATCTAAGTATAGAATAAAGACAAATAGAATACTATGAAAACAATGCATAATGGCACATAGAGAACTACCTAGAGACTGAGAAAGCTCTTAAATGGTGCACTTTACCCAACTGGAGCACAGGAAAGCCTTTAGAAGAGAACTGCCTGTCTAGATGTTCAAGCATGAACAGAATTGACAGAGGAAGAGGCGAAGAAGGGATATCCAAGAAAAGAGATAAATATATGCAAAACTTTAGAAACAAATGGTGTTTCTGGTATACACGTGGAGTGTGAAGGCAGTGGTGACAAGAGCTTGGATACAAATGGAAAGCAAGAGTTAGGTTATGGAGGGTCTAGTATGAGATGACATTGTAGACACAAGGATATAAACCTCTCCTTGACCAGACCTGAGTCCCATGCCTGCCTTTGGAAGCTGGAAAGGAACCAATGTCATTCAAACCACCTGCACTGAATCAGAAAAACATCTATTTCTGCTTTACTGACTATGCCAAAGCCTTTGACTGTGTGGATCA
>SJYC01134729.1:0-38305 GCA_006408675.1 Madoqua kirkii
TTTTGAATATTATTAAAGATAACTTATGTACTCATTTATACTCACTTTATTGAATAAAGTTTTTATTCAATTTTTTTCTCTTTTTTAAGGACTAGGAAGAACCCTAAGAGGACACTAAACCCATTTCACAGAATCTAAGAAACTTGCAATTTAATTAGCTTCAGAAATGTAAGTAACTCCTCTATTTCCATATCACTCTGGAAATGGAAAGTTGACACCTTCCTCACATTGTATATGTCAGTATTTTTAAGATTTCTTCAGTTTTCATTTTTTGGAAACAAAGACAATAATTTACCTAAAGTTGTCTAGGTTAGGAGTTCAGTTCAGTCCAGTTCAGTTGTTCAGTCATGTCCGACTCTTTGCAACTTCCCTAAGAGGACACTAAACCCATTTCACAGAATCTAAGAAACTTGCAATTTAATTAGCTTCAGAAATGTAAGTAACTCCTCTATTTCCATATCACTCTGGAAATGGAAAGTTGACACCTTCCTCACATTGTATATGTCAGTATTTTTAAGATTTCTTCAGTTTTCATTTTTTGGAAACAAAGACAATAATTTACCTAAAGTTGTCTAGGTTAGGAGTTCAGTTCAGTCCAGTTCAGTTGTTCAGTCATGTCCGACTCTTTGCAACTCCATGACTGCAGCACAGCAGGCCTCCCTGTCCATCACCAGCTCCCGGACTTTACTCAAACTCATATCTAGTGATGCCATCCAACCATCTCATCTTCTGTCATCCCCTTCTCCTCCTGCCTTCAAGCTTTCCCAGCATCAGGGTCTTTTCAAATGAGTCAGCTCTTCGCATCAGGTGGCCAAAGTATTGGAGTTTCAGTTTCAACATCAGTCCTTCCAATGAATATTCAGGACTGATTTCCTTTAGAATGGACTGATTGGATCTTCTTGCAGTCCAAGGGACTCTCAAGAGTCTTCTCCAACATCACAGTTCAAAAGCATCAATTCTTCGGTGCTCAGCTTTCTTTATAGTCTAGCTCTCACATCCATACATGACCACTGGAAAAACCATAGCCTTGACTAGACGGACCTTTGTTGGCAAAGGAGTAAGCTACCATTATTAGCTACATTTTATCAACTACTTTGTATGTGATCAGGCCATGCTACTTGCTTTACAAAAATTATCTTGCTTAATGTTCAAAATTAAAATTCTGAAGTCATACACTTCCAAATTATAAACCAGGAAATATAGATACAAAGATATCAAGTTACTTGCCAAGGTGGAAAAGCTATTAATAGTAAGTAGCAGTTGGAAATATTAATCCCAGAACATTTGTACTCCAAAGACCAGAGCTCAACCTAGGATCATGTACAAATATTTTAACACATGAAAAATAGAATGCAATTTTACAGGGGAGAAGGGGTAAGTTGAAGAAGGAAAATTCATGTATAAGGGAAAAGTTCTCTGCATACCCATGTTCTTCTCCCTCTGCAATTCTTACCCCAATACTACCAGCAGGATATAACCATGTGGGAAAAACTGAATATAAAATGAATTAATGTGATATAACTGAGAGTTGGACTGTGAAGAAAGCTGAGCACCAAGGAATTGATGCTTTTAACTGTGGTGTTGGAGAAGACTCTTGAGAGTCCCTTGGACTGCAAGGAGATCCAACCAGTCCATTCTAAAGATCAGCCCTGGGTATTCCTCGGACGAAATGATGCTAAAGCTAAAACTCCAGTACTTTGGCCACCTCATGTGAAGAATTGACTCATTGGAAAAGACTCTGATGATGGAAGGGATTGTGGGCAGGAAGAAAAGGGGACGACGGAGGATGAGATGGCTGGGTGGCATCACCAACTCGACGGATGTGAGTTTGAGTGAACTCCAGGAGATGATGATGGACAGGGAGGCCTGGCTTGCTACGATTCATGGGGTCACAAACAGTCGGACACAACTGAGCGACGGAAATGAACTGAACTGACTAACCTCATTATACACTTTTTGGTTGAGCAAAAACATGCTTTTTAGAAAATATAGATGCATAATAACCAAATAGTACAGAAAGAAAATATTATATTGAAATCATGGAGCAAAAAAAAAAAATCATGGTGATCATCAGGGCATGTCACTAACTATAAATATCTTAATACAGTTTAAAACAGGCTGTAACAATAAACAGATCCAATCGCTATTAGAACTAAAGTTGAGAAGACTCAGAGCTGGAGATCTTTTCTAGCATCTCGGGAATATAATATGGAAAGAAGAGAGTCAAGGAAAGCTTCTGAAAAGACAGATTTCATAGATATTGGTATTCTGATTCATTTGAAGTAATTTCCTTCTTATACAGATACTTATAGATATTGATGAATGTATATGATGACAGTTACATAGATATGGATATCTATAGCCAAACTTAACCCTCCTGCCTGGTCTTCTACATTATCACAAAGCTTTGATATCCCTGGTAAAGAGTCTGCTTGCAATTCAGGAGACCCAGGTTCAATCCCTGGGTCAGGAAGATCCCCTGGAGAAAGAAATGGCAATCCACTTCAGTGTTCTTACCTGGAGAATTACATGGACTCCAGTGGGCTACTGTCAATGGGGTTGCAAAGAGTTGGACACGACCAAATGAGTTTCACTTATAATAAGAAGAAAAAGGTCAGTGTTCGTATTTTGAAGAGAACACTAGACAGCCACAAAGAAGGACAGAAAGAAATGCAAGAATGGTGAAAAATGAAGCAAGTTGTTAGGGATAATCTTCAGATATAAAAACATAATTAACAATATTCAATGAAATGACAAGTTTCATATATTAATAAATGGAATTTGGGGAGAAATGATAACCTCCAACTTGGATTGTTGCAGAGGACTCCAAAATAAATAAGGACTATGAACTTTTTTTTTTTTTAATGGGTTGTCTTATAGTTGCAAAGAACAGGGAAACTTTAGGGGTTGAAGGGAAGGAGTCAAGTTTAGAAAAAATAGTGTGAAGTCAAGACTATTCATTGTACATTCAGAGAAAGTGCTGGATTGATTTGTCTAGAGAACAAGGATCCTAGACAGCCTGCAGGATTAGTGTCAGAAAAGGTAGATTAATAACTATGAAATGTGCTGAACGTGACACTAAAGAGTTGGTAGTTCATGTATTTGGCAATTTGACTTTGAAAGATTTTTATCACAGGGATGACATAAGTAGTTCTTCCATGAGGATAATGAAAGGATAATGAAAACAGTATTTTAGGAATAATATTGTCAGAAAAGTACATGACAGACAGGGGAGGCTAAAGGTAGAGGTGCCCAGGTGAAAGCTGCTACATTAGTTCAGGTATGAGATTGTAAGAGTCGGAATTACATTGGTCAAGCTGAAAGCAGTAAGGAAAAAAAAGCGGGGGAGGGGATGACATCAAGGTTAAATGTAAAGGATTTGGCAAATAGCAAGGATCCTTATATTAGGCTTGAGTGTGGATGCAGGTTACAAAGAGTAAGAAGGAAATAAAATAGAATAATGACTCTCATAGATTGTTACTGTCCTGCAGCCTGAAACTTTCAGAATGGCACCCATCAAGTAGGTGTAAGTGCTTCTAGAAGAAGAAAACAGAATAAGAGCAAAATTGTTAAGAACAGAAGAAAAGGACACAGAATGTGCAAGGATTGACAGAAATACAGAATGAAAGGACATTCTGTAAATACTAATGACTATACCAGGCAAGCCCGTTTGTACAAAATCTAAGCTACCTGAACTAAGCAACAGAAAAAGATACAGGAGGGAGTGGAAATAAGAAAAAATAAGTAAATGACAAGCACCCAAGAAGACAAGCAAAACAAATGTCGAGAGAACAGAGGCACTGGAAGTGACAAAAAGCTGTCACACTGACAAAAAATAATGAAATTAACAGTGGAGACAGAGGTGCTAGCACAGCTCTGAAGCCTAACAGGACTACAAAATTCAGTGTTCCTCCTTTAATCATTACAGTGACTATTTCCAGGAGCAAAACTTAAGAATTCATGTAGTAATCAACCCAGGTTTACTCATAAATTCAATGGGTAGAATGCTAGGTGTTTGACACCTAAGGAGGTGGGAAGGAGAGAAATTAAGTGAAAAGAGATTCAAGTCATATAAGTCATCTCCCAAGGCCCCTGTAGTCTATCTTATAGGAATGTTCCTCGCTGGGATTTGCTGATAGCATCCAATTTACCTTCATTCAGGCCCTGCACAAATGTCGCCTCCCCGGCCTCACTGGCTAAATGAACCACTCAGTCAACTCGGTCACTCTTTAACTCCCTAATATGCTTCTATTTTCTTTATATGACTTACTGTTATCTGAAATTATATTGTGTCTTTCAAGTATTTTATTTTCTGCCTTGACTGAGGGCAAGCACATCGTCTTGTTCATGACTGTATTATACAGCTTTGAAAAGGGCCTAAGTGTTTGTTGACCGAATGCATTAACGACATTTTCACATTGATGTTTTAATTCACACAGACCTAGGTTGAAATTCTAGGTCTGTGTGTATTAGCAATTTCCATCTCCAGATTTGTAGTGGAATTCTTTCTCCCCAGCACATTTTGGAAAGCCTCCCATCCCTAATCACAATCCAAGTGGCCCAGGAGACTGGACTCATCTTCCAGCTCCCAGGCGGCAATAAACACAGGATGGGCCACTCAGAGAACCCAATTACCCTGGCCTCGATGGTTTGTCCAAGGATTGGCATGGAATCTGAATTAAGTCAGTTCATACTCATTCCCAGGGCTTTTTCTGGAATTATCTGGTACATATGCTCTCTGGGATCTCTTGCAATTAAAATAAGCTTGGAGCCACCAGCAACCCTTTGTGTTACTGCATGGAGGCAGCTACCAGAAAATAAATCCCACATGGAGGGAAATCCACGAGATGCAGAAAAAGAGACAAATTTCTGACGACGTGGTTTGAATCCCTGGATTTAATGATGCTCACAGCTTTCCAAGAATGTGAGACAATCAAAACCTCTATTTAAGATAATTTGAGCTGGATTTCTCTCACTTGCAATAGAGAGTCCTCACTGGTGAAAATTGTGAGCATTTGGGAGAGTCTCAACTTCATTATTGGAAAAGCAGGGATAATAACACCTAAGGGTGCTGGAGAAAAATCGGTAATAGTTTAAATTATAAAAATTAAAATAAAATACTTCACACAGAGTAGATACTCAGTAAATGGTAAAAAGTGGCACCTGAATTGTTTATAAAAATATACTAGCAACAGCAGCAGCATTCACAGTCTGTGGGACATAATGGCTAGTATTCAGAATAAGCAATAGAAAGACATTTTAATGTCAGATCTGTCCATAGGAGAAAGGTCTTATGAGAGGCAAATTTGGACATAAAATGTAAAACAACAGAAGAGAGAAGATAGATTCAAGACAGATATGGACAGGAGGGGAAAATAAAACAGTAAAGCAAATTAGGTCAGCAAGTTAGGGACACGAATTGATAAAAGATGATAGAGAAGTGAGGTTTGAAATACTAGAGATGAAAAATACATACACAGGTCGGTAGGGCCAGCTGAGATGGTATTGTCATTATATGCACTCACCTGTCCCAGAGACGCTCGCTGAGCTGACTCACTACAACAAAAGACACATCTTTGAAATGTCAGAAAGTTTGCCTAATATAGTATATCTAGAATCAATTTACCCTAATCAATCAAAGCTAGATACAGACATCCTCTTGAAATATGTACTGTTTTCTTTCTTAAGCGAAAAACGAAGCTTTAACAATCTTCCTCGCTCTGAAAGAGAAAACGAATATCTGTCCATGACTTGAGAAGAGATAGTCCTGGAACCAGCTGGATCAAGTAGTGTGCAATCCTCTACACTGTTTAACATCAAAAGGGCAGCTGGTCCCAGTATCTGTAATTCTTTAATCAACCAGTCATTGAACAGTACTGTATCAGGCAATTATGCAAGCAGTTCCCAGTGAGAAGATTAATGTATTTCCCTATCATGGGTTCAAAGTTAAATGAAAATAAATATAAATGTACATATGAGCAAAAAGAAGAAATGTCACTCAGTCATGTCTGACTCTTTGTGACTCCATGAACTACACAGTCCATGGAATTATCCAGGCCACAATACTGGAGTAAGTAGCCGTTCCCTTCTCCAGGGGATCTTCCCAACCTAGGGAATCTTCCCAACCCAGGGGTTGAACATAGGTCTCCCACTTTGCAGGCCAATTCTTTATCAGCTGAGCCACAAGGAAAGTCCATATATGAGCAAATATGATTTATTTATCCACAAGATTGTCTGATGTGGAGAAGGAATACAAGACTCCCCAGAAGATTCACGTGTGTGTGTGTGTGTGTGTGTGTGTGTGTGTGTGTTAACTGCTCAGTTGTGTTGGACTCTTTGCAACCCCATGGACTGTAGCCCTCCAGGCTCCTCTGTCCATGGGATTTCTCAGGCAAGAATACTGGACTGGGTTGCCATTTCCTTCTCCAGGGGATCTTCCTGACCCAGGGATTGAACCCATGTCTCCTGCATTGCAGGCAGATTCTTTACTATCTGAGCCACCAGGGAAGCCCCAGAAAATTCACAGGCACCTTAAGAAGCACTACTCTAGACCAGTAATTTCAGTCATAAGAATTTATTCTGAGGAAATCATAAGATGCACAGATACCCGTGTTCACTGTAGCGTTGTTCATAAAGATAAAAATTGGAAACCCATCAAATGTACTGAAGCCATATTTATTGAATGCCTACTACGTGACACTGAGGAACCAGGAGTGACAAAACAGATAAAGCCCTAAAAACTACATTGCTTTTTTTTTCAGATGGAACATTTCATAGTCATTTTTTAAATGTCCTTTTGAAAAAACATCCTACTGTTAGAGCCCTATTTCCTCCCTTCCAGGATGGCTCAATACTTGCGATCCTCTCCAGGCAAACAACTCATGAAGGCTGCCAGGCTGGGGACATTTCCCTTTACTAAACAAATAAGCAAACACAGAAGGGCCTCAGCTGCTGGGGCACACTGGAATTGTATGTGAAATGAATCGATTCACTTCTAGGGGTTGTGCTTTAGGAACGTGACTGCTTGCTTTCCCTTTTCCCCTGATTTTCCCATCCCCCAGGACATAATTGACTCAATCTCAGCTGCACGTCATCCCCTCTGCCTTATCTCCACAATGCTGGGCATATTTATGTCACTATATCTGTTGTTTGTTCGTGTGGGGTTTTTTTTCCCCCTAAGAAGACAACTCAGATAAGCATGTTCAATTTATAAAAATGTAACTTTATTCAACTATAGCCACAAGAAAAGTAATAAAGCCTGAGGAGAGGCTCTTCCAGAGAAGACAGCAGTATTACCTTGCCAGCCCAGGGCTGGGGTTTATGGCTACTCTCAATAGCTGCCCATAAATCACTGCTTTGCTTAGTATTATCCAAACACAACAAAGGTTCTCAAGCAATGCTTCTTATAATAAGGTAAACTGTCAATGGCTATACTAAATAAAAAACAAAAATAAAAAAAAACACTTAACAGTACATCCCCAGCCAGAGGAAAGTCTCCTTGTCTGTATCACAGCCGTAGCCCAGGTGGTTCTACTTGCGGGGCTTACACACGGAGGCTACTCCCCACCCCCAACAGGAGCCGAGGTGCCTCCCTGGCTTCTCAGGGAACATGGATGCTGAAAATATTCTCTCCGTCCATGGGATTTTCCAGGCAAGAGTACTGGAGTGGGCTGCCATTGCCTTCTCCCTAAAAGAGCTGATTCCTTTTTCAACCATGTCTTACCCATAACCCTGTTAGGACATTCTTCCCAATAAAGTACTCTTTCTTTACTTTTGTTTTCCCATTCACCTCCATTAACTCAGTCCCAAAACTGTGACCTCCTTAAAAGCACATCCTTGTAGGCCTAGAACTTAATACAAAACCCGGCACCAGGCAGGTGAACAATAAGAGAATGACAATTAAATGAATGAGCACGGCAAACCTGAACTGCTTTACATGGTTACTCAAAGGAATCTGTTTTGGCAAACCTTAACATTATCTTGACAGCTGCCCATGAATCAAGATCACATGAGTTTAAAAGGATGAGTGAATTGATTTGCTAATCTCAAAATTTCTAATAACTTAGAAAATACCATCATCTAGGAGCGTCAAAGGTATTTACTCTTTATTACTTACACATACAAGCTAATTCATGGATGGATGAATGAAAAATTTTCTTGTGTCTTTCTCATCTTTTCATGTCTTTCTCATCTTTTCATATCTTTAGTGGAAGTTAATTTCAGACCTTTATGCTTAACTGAAGATAGCTGCTATAATATTGAAGAATTCACTCCTAAAATGCAAGTTTACTGTCTGCTAATATTCTCAGCATTTTCCTATTCTCCACTGTTACCTCACTGAGTCA
The DNA here is from genome assembly GCA_006408675.1 of Madoqua kirkii. Classification (NCBI taxonomy): domain Eukaryota; kingdom Metazoa; phylum Chordata; class Mammalia; order Artiodactyla; family Bovidae; genus Madoqua; species Madoqua kirkii. Next base: position 8,346 of record SJYC01134729.1, read on the forward strand.
ACCAAAGGGTCAGAGTGTTTTCCAAATATGAAATGCTATTAAGATTCATCTAAAGGACTAACCTAAGAGTTCTAAGTTCATTACAATATTATAAAGGCAATTCCTGTGATATTGCATATACTGAGAATTCAGAGTCAAATGTTACAGACAACTTAAAGGGAAAATGTGACCCAAGGTTAACACGCAGAATTGTTAATGTAGAATAATGAGTGGTTAAGAGCACACACTCAAAGGTAGTGAGTCTGAGCTTGAATCCACCACGTATAGCTATGGAAATTAAACAAGTTACTCCATTCCTCTATGGTAAAGCGTCTGCCTGCAATGCAGGAGACCTGGGTTCAATTCCTGGGTCAGGAAGATCCCCTGGAGAAGGAAATGGCAACCCACTCCAGCACTCTTGCCTGGAGAATCCCATGGATGGAGGAGCTTGGTGGGCTACAGTCCACGGGTCGCAAAGAGTCAGACACGACTGAGCAACTTCACTTCACTTCAAACATCTTTATCATCTGTTAAATAAAAATACCAATAATAATGCCTATCTACAGATTAGATATTCCCTGTGAAATAAAACTTTCATTACATTTTTAGCTATTATTATTATTATTGTCCTATGATTATGAAGATATTTTAGGCCACAGGCTTAACTGAGTCTTTCTAACGCTTCCTGACATATATAGTGAAATAAGGATGATACCTCTTTCCCACAGTAAGGCAAAGTGGTTGTCTGAGGAGGCTTTACAAGTATCTGAGAAAAGAAAAAAAGTGAAAGACAGGGGAGAAAGGGAAAGATATGCTCAGCTGAATTCAGCAATGTTCCAGAGAATAGCAAGGAGAGATAAAGCATTGCATTATTCTTAAGTGAACAATACAAAGAAATAGAGAAAAATAATAGAACGGGAAAGACCAGAGATCTCTTCAAGAAAATTGGAGATGTCAAGGGAACATTTTATGCAAGGATGGGCATGATAAAGGAGAAAAGGTAAGGACCTAACAGAAATAGAAGATATTTAGAAGATGTGGCAAGGATACACAGAAGTATACAAAAAGAGATCTCAATGACCTGGATAACCATGATGGTATAGTCACACGAGAGCCAGACATCTTGGAGTGTGAAGTTAAATGGGCCTTAGGAAGCATTACTATGATTTGCTGATAGTGGAGGTGATGAATTCCACCTGAGCTATTTCAAACCCTAAAAGATGATGCACTCAATATCAGAAAATTAGGGAAAATCAGCAATGGTCACAAGACTGGAAAATGTTAGTTTCATTCCAACCCCAAAGAAGGGCAATGTCCAAGAATGTTCAGACTAACACACAGCTGAGCAATTTCACACGCTAGCAAGGTAATGCTTAAAATCCTTCAAGCTAGGTTTCAGCAGCATGTGCACCAAGAACTTCCAGGTGTATAAGCTGGATTTAGGAAAGAAAGGAACTAGAGATCAAATGGCCAATATTCATTGGACCATGGAGAAGGCAAGGGAAATATATGTGTATATATATATATATATATACTTCTGCTTCATTGACTATGCTAAAGCCTTTGGCTATGTGGATCACAACAAACTCTGGAAAATTCTTAAAAGATATGGGAATACCAAACTACTTGTCTCCTGAGAAACCTGTATGCAAGTCAAGAAGCAACAGTCCTGGACATGGAACAACAGACTGGTTCAGAATCGGGAGAGGAGTCCGTCAAGGCTGTATACTGTCACCCTGCTTATTTAACTTATATGCAGAGTACATCATGTGAAATGCCAGCTGGATGAAGCATAAGCTGGGATCAAGACTGTTGGGAGAAATGACAACCTCAGATATGCAGATGATACCACTCTAATGGCAGAAAGGAAAGAGGAACTAAAGAGCCTCTTGATGAGGGTGAAAGAGAAGAATGAAAAAGCTGGCTTAAAGCTCAGCATTAAAAAAGATAAGATCATGGCATCTGATCCCATCACTTCATGGCACATAGTAGGGGAGAAAGTGGAAACAGTGACAGATTTTATTTTCTTGAGCTTCAAAATCACTGTGAATGTTGACTGCAGAGATAATATTAAAAGATGCTTGCTTCTTGGAAGAAAAGCTATGACCAACTTAGCATATTAAAAAGCAAAAATATCACTTTGTCAACAAAGGTATGATAGTCAGAGCTATGGTTTTTCCAATAGTCATGTGCGGATATGAGAGCTGGAACATCAAGACGGCTGAGTGTCGAAGAATTGAGGTTTTCAAATTGTGGTGCTGGAGAAAATTCTTGAGAGTCTCTTGGACTGCAACGAGATTGAACCAGGCAATCCTAAAGGAAATCTACCCTAAATATTCACTGGAGCTGAAACTCCAATACTTTGGCCACCTGATGCAAATAGCAAATTCATTGGAAAAGACCCTAATGCTGGAAAAGATTGAAGGCAGAAGGAGAAGAAGATGACAGAGGATGAAACGGATGAATAGCATCACTGACTCAATGGATATGAGTTTGAACAAAATCCAGGAGATAGCAAAGGACAGGGGAGCCTGCCATGCTCCAGTTCACGGAGGTGCAAAGAGTCAGACACTGTTAGTGACTGAACAGCAAATAGCAACTCCTTCACACTCAGCAAACTCCAGGCTAACAACGTAGATATATAACTCCTGAGTCAATAAGAATAAATGATTTTGGAATTGGATAATATTAATCTTTGAAAGGATACTGCCACCTATACAGAGAAGGAAAAAAAGGTTTTCCAGAAGGCTGGAGAACCATCTGGTAAATTGTTCTTCATCACAGAAATGCAGAACACAACAATGAGAGATGCTCACTCCAAACATTGCCCTAAAACTTACTTCCTGATTGGTTTATTTTAATTGAGGATAATGGCTTTACAATACTGTGTCGATTTCTGCTGTAGAACAAAGCAACTCAATCCAACTGTATCTATATATATATATACCTCCCTCCTGAGTCTCCCTCCCACTGACCACCGTCCCGCCCTTCTAGATCGTCACAGAGCGGCAGGCTGGACTCTCTCTGGTATAGAGCAACTCACCATTAGTTCCCTATTTTACATATGGTGGTGTTTATATGGGGCTGCCCTGCTGGCTCAGCAGTAAAGATCCACCTGCCATTGCAGGAGACAGTTTTCATCCATAGGTCGAGAAGATCCTCTGGAGAAGGACTGGCAATCCACTTCAGTATTCTTACCTGGGAAATCCCATGGACAGAGAGATATGTCTGATTTTTTGAGACTCCATGGAAAGCAGCATGCCAGGCCTCCCTGTCTTTCACCATCTCCTGGAGTTTGCCAAGTTCATGTCCACTGAATTGGAGATGTTACCCAAACATATCATTTTCTGCCACCCTCTTCTCCTCCTGCCCTCAATCTTTCCCAGCATCAGGGTCTTTTCCAATGAGTCGGATCTTCACATCAGGTGGTCAAAGTATTGAAACTTCAGCTTTAGCATCATTCCTTTCAACGAGTATTCAGGGTTTGATTTCCTTTAGGACTGATTGGTTTGATTTTCTTGCTGTCCATGAGACTCTCAAGAGTCTTCTCCAGCACAGCAAGTTAAAAGCATCAAGTCTTCAGCTTTCAGCCTTCTTTATGGCCCAACTCTCACATCCATACATGACTACTGGAAAAACCACAACTTTGACTATATGGACCTTTGCTGGCAAAGTGATATCTTTGCTTTTAATACACTGTTTTTTTCATAGCCTTCCTTCCAAGAAGCAAGACTCTTCTAATTTCATGGCTATAGTCACTATTCACAGTGATTTTGGAACCAAACAAGAAAAAGTCTGCCACCGCTTCCACTTTTTCCCCTTCTATTTGCCATGAAGTGATGGGATCAGATGTCATCATCTTAGCTTTTTCAATGTTGGGGTTTAAACCAGCTTTTTGACTCTACTCCTTAACACTCATCACAAGGTTCTTTAGTTCCTCTTCACTTTCTGCCATTAGAGTAGTATCATCTGCATATCTGAGGTTGTTGATATTTCTCCCAGCAGTCTTGATTCCAGCTTCTGATTCATCTGATTGGGCATTTCACATGATGTACTCTGCATATAAGTTAAATAAGCAGGGTGACAATATGCATACAGCTTTGTCATACTCCTTTCCCATTTTTGAACCAGCCAGTTGTTCCATGTAAGGTTCTCACAGTCTACAGCTTAGGACAGCTTAGCAACTAAACAACTGGTGGCCCGGTGATGAAGAATCTGCCTGCCAATGCAGGAGACACAAGAGATATTAATTCAACCCCCGAGTCAGGAAGATCCCCTGGGTAAGAAATGGCAACTCACTCCAGCACTCTCACCTGGTCAGAGGAGCCGGGCAGGCTACAGTCCATGAGGTCACAAAGAATCGGACGGGAGTGCATATGTGTTAATGCTATTTTCTCAATTCTTTCCTTGCTCTCCTTGCCCGACTGTCCACAAGTTAGTTCTCAAGGTCTGTGTCACCATTGCTCCTCTGCAAATAGGTTCAATACCATTTTCCTATGTTCCACATATATCTCTTCAGTTCAGTACAGTTCAGTTCAGTCGCTCAGTTGTGTCTGACTCTTTGCAACCCCAGGAATTGCAGCACACCAGGCCTCCCTGTTCATCACCATCTCTCGGAGCTCACTCAGACTCACGTCCATCGAGTCCGTGATGCCATCCAGCCATCTCATCCTCTGTCGTCCCCTTCTCCTCCTGCCCCCAATCCCTCCCAGCATCAGAGTCTTTTCCAATGAGTCAGCTCTTCGCATGAGGTGCCCAAAGTACTGGAGCTTCAGCTTCAGCATCATTCCAGTATGATATTTGTTTTGCTCTTTTTGACTTTCTTCACTCTGTATAACAAATTCTAGGTTCATACACCTCCTTACAAATGACTCAAGTTTGTTCCTTTTAGGGCTGGGTAATATTCCATTGGATATTTGTACCACAACTATCAGTTTATCTATTGATGGACATCTAGGTTGCTTTCGTGTCCTGGCTATTATAAACAGTGCTGCAATGAACATTGGGGTACATGTGTCTTTTTGAATTATGATTTTCTCAGAGTATGAGACAAGTAGTGAGGATTGATTGGTCATATGGCAGTTTTATTTCTAGTTTTTAAAGGAATCTCCACACAGTTCTCCATAGTGGCTGTACAAATGCATATTCCCACTAACAGTGCAAGAGTGTTCCGTTTTCTCCATAGCCTCTCCAGCATCTGTATTTGTAGATATTTTATGATGGCCATTCTGATTGGTGTGAGGTGACACCTCACTGTGGTTCTGATTTTCATTTCTCTATTAATAAATGATGTTAAAAATCTTTTCATGTGTTTACTGGCCATCTGAGTGTCTTCTTTGGACAAATTTCTGCTTCAGGTCTTCTGCTCACTTTTTGTTTGGGTCATTTATTTTTCTGGTATTGAGCTACATGAGCTACTTGTATATTTTGGAGATTAGTTATTTGTCCATTGTTTCCTTTGCTATTATTTTCCCCCATTCTGAGGGTTGTCTTCTTACCTTCCTTATAGTTTCCTTCACTGTGCAAAAGCTATCAGCAGATGAATGGACAAAGAAGTTGTGGTACATACACACAATGGAATATTACTCAGCTATAAAAAGGAACACATTTGAGTCAGTTCTAGTGAGGTGGATGAACCCAGAGCTTATTACACATGGTGAAGTAAATCAGAAAGAGAAAGACAAATATCGTATATTAACACATACATATGGAATCTATAAAGATAGTCCAGATGATCCTACATGCAGGGCAGCAAAGGAGACCCAGACATAAAGAACAGACTTTTGGACTTGGTGGGAGAAGGAGAGGGTGGGACGATTTGAAAGAGGAGCATTGAAACGTATACATTTCCATATATAAAGTAGATGACTAGTGAACGTTTGATATATGATATAGGGCACCCAAAGCCAGTGCTCTGCAATAATCTGGAGGGACGGGGTGGGGAGGGAGCAGGGAGGGGGTTCAGGATGGAGGGGACACATGTGTGCCTACGACTGATTCATACTGATGTCTGGCAAAAACCATCACAATATTGTGAAGTGATTATCCTTCAATTACATAATTTTTTAAAAAAGAAAACAATTCCTTAATCATATGGTGACTTTATTAAAACCATAGTGTCTAGTTCTTGTAAACAATTTAGAAGTATCCATGAAGATTACAAAATAAACACAAGTTACAGCAGGCAGAGGAGAGATAATAAATCAAATCTGACTAGCACAGCTAGATCCTGAAAGCCAGTTTGGTTACTCTTTGAACATTTTGCCAACTTCCATGTGTGAGATAACATGCTACATTGTGTGAATTTAAGTGTTACATTTAATTACTTGATCTGCCTGTCTTATGTTAGTCAGTGGAGAAATATTTATTGCGCTCCACACAGATGAGTAAGTTTAGAAACCACATTAGCAGGAAGCCATCCAAGGGTGGAATGAATGCTAAGCCTCTAAAAATCCTTCTCTCTTCTCTTAAAACCCCTGGAAGGAAGGAAATAGCTTGCATTTTTCTGTATGTGCCTTGTCCAGTGTTCATCCTCAAATGACACTAAACTAAAATAAAGAAAACCTTAAAACAGAGCTATTCTTCAAAACTAAAATTAATTATATGTCGCAATTCATAGAGCACTTCGTCTATGAGTGAGGAAAGCTAGTTTCAGTAAGGATAAGGACTGCAGGTACTAAAATATGGAACCTGACTCTTAAAACGCTCTATTGCCCAGAGGGTATTAGGCAGGTCCAGACTTCACTGGCCACTCAGTTGCTCTTTTGCAGCATGCAGACCCACCAGTTGTCCTGAAAGACGTGATTCACATTCTTGGATATTATAGCCCTCTACAAAACGTACCAAAAAGTCTCTGAAAGCAACTAAAGTGATTCTTTCCTTTGAACTGACTTTCAGATCATCCTTTCCCATAAATTTTTCCCATTCACACTTTACAAAATAATAGTGATTCAATTCCTCATTCACTAACTTTCTGATAACTTCCATATTTCAGCATGAATATAACTGAATCTTTTTATGGTATTTTGTTAAATATTTGTATGCAAAGTCATATGTACACTCTGCTATATCTCCAACAAAAGCTTCTTAATGACTGAAGTATTTCAGGCATTTAATTCAGTGTTATGCACAGTTTGAGTACTCACCAAATACATACAATGCTTTTATTCCAATAAGCTACCTGTTGAGCCACAAGGGAAGCAAAGTTCATCACCTCATCACAAAACAAATATAAAGAAAGCTGCAAATTTATATTTGGCTTTGACTTTTTATGTAGAAGTCTGAGTTTTATTGTAACTGTAGGATACTGTATCATGGACCTCATTAACAAGGGTCCCCTGCTGTAATAAATCTGAAATAAACTATCTGGTTTACTCCCAGTTCTATCACTTGTTACTTTTAATACTTGAGTCTAGTCAATCTACTCTTAGACTCAGTTATCCCATCTTTGAAATGGAAATTGTTGGGGAGAACACTGACCACCATCCACTCATTCCAGATGTTATCTTCCAGGAGGAATTCTTTCATTGGAATAATATACCCAGCCAATGGCTGCACCATCCATGCCCCCTCCCTCATCACGCCTGACCTCCTTCTAGGAGAAAAGGAGTATTTTACCTGACTGAGAGTTTGGTAACATAGTAGCTCATCCTTTTTTCTTCCCTTTCTCTTTGGAATCTTCCTGCCTTCGTATTATTTATTACCCCCATAAAATCTCAAGAGGGAAAATATTACAACACAAGCTTGTTTTATTATATTTGGAAGAACATAAAACATTCTTATGTGTGAGGAGTTAGTATTTGATTTTAATAATTCTATCATTTATTCCATAGTAAGTTTCTAAAGGAAGATTAATTTACTCATTCAATCAGATGACTGCTTTTGCTAAGTCTACTAAAGAATAAACTTAAGTGAATATTTGTAACTATGCTTGAAATAAAACATCTTCCATCCAACAGATTCAATTATACCTGGTTTATTTAGTAATATTTAAAACTTCTAAATAGCTGAAAGAAAATGCCGGATACCATCTAAGAGTTTAGAGATACGGTTTAGATTCAGACAGTCATCAGAATATTGGCTGCAAAGATTTTTAAAAGTCTGGTACTTTCGTCACAACTTTACCTCTGTGAACTCTAAAGATTTTTAAACATGATCTTGTAACTCTGAAAAAACCCAAAAACTTGAAATGAGCACACCAGATAACTCTGCATGCTTTTCACCCAAGAACTGCAGTCTTCTACTGGCCATAAGATCCTGCCACAGCCTAAAGTGACAACAGGTAGATTATTTTGACTTTCACTCGTTGTCCTAAGTAATGTTGAACAAGACAGCTATACCCTACATTTTCACAGAGCTCACATTTGAAACAAGAGCATGGCTACACAGTTAAGCCACTTTTCAGTAATTCATAAGCCAACCTTGACAATCGTCTTATAAAGCTGATCAGTTCAGTTCAGTCGCTCAGTCGTGTCCAACTCTTTGCAACCCCATGAAGTGCAGCACACCAGGCCTCCCTGACCATCACCAACTCCTGGAGTTCACTCAAACTCATGTCCATTGAGTTGGTAATGCCACTCAGCCATCTCATCCTCTGTCGTCCCCTTCTTTTCCTGCCCCCAATCCCTCCCAGCATCAGAGTCTTTTCCAATGAGTCAACTCTTCGCATGAAGTGGCCAAAGTATTGGAGCTTCAGCTTTAGCATCAATCCTTCCAAAGAAATCCCAGGGTTGATCTCCTTTAGGATGGACTGGTTGGATCTCCTTGCAGTCCAAGGGACTCTCAAGAGTCTTCTCCAACACCACAGTTCAAAAGCATCAATTCTTTGGTGCTCAGCTTTCTTCACAGTCCAAATCTTACATCCATACATGACCACAGGAAAAACCATAGCCTTGACTAGATGCACCTTTGTTGGCAAAGTAATATCTCTGCTTTTTAATATGCTGTCTAGGTTGGTCATAACTTTTCTTCCAAGGAGTAAGCGTCTTTTAATTTCATGGCTGCAGTCACCATCTGCAGTGATTTTGGAGCCCCCAAAAATAAAGTCTAACACTGTTTCCACCGTTTCTCCATCTGTTTCCCATGAAGTGATGGGACCGGATGCCATGATCTTCATTTTCTGAATGTTGAGCTTTAAGCCAACTTTTTCGCTTTCCTCTTTCCCTTTCATCAAGAGGCTTTTGAGTTCCTCTTCACTTTCTGCCATAAGGGTGGTGTCATCTGCATATCTGAGGTTATTGATACTTCTCCCAGCAATCTTGATATTAGCTTGTGTTTCTTCCAGTCCAGTATTTCTCATGATGTACTCTGCATAGAAGTTAAATAAGCAGGGTGACAATATACAGCCTTGACGTACTCCTTTTCCTATTTGGAACCAGTCTGTTGTTCCATGTCCAGTTCTAAGTGTTGCCTCTTGACCTGCATACAGATTTCTCAAGAGGCAGGTCAGGTGGTCTGGTATTCCCATCTCTTGAAGAATTGTCCACGGTTTATTGTGATCCACACAGTCAAAGGCTTTGGCATAGTCAATAAAGCAGAAATAGATATTTATCTGGAACTCTCTTGCTTTTTCCATGATCCAGCAGGTGTTGGCAATTTGATCTCTGGTTCCTCTGCCTTCTCTAAAACCAGCTTGAACATCTGGAAGTTCACAGTTCACATATTGCTGAAGCCTGGCTTGGAGAATTTTGAGCATTACTTTACTAGCATGTGAGATGAGTGCAATTGTATGGTAGTTTGAGCATTCTCTGGCATTGCCTTTCTTTGGGATTGAAATGAAAACTGACCTTTTCCAGTCCTGTGGCCACTGCTGAGTTTTCCAAATGTGCTGGCATATTGAGTGAACCACTTTCACAGCATCATCTTTCAGGATTTGAAATAGTTCAACTGGAATGCCATCACCTCCACCAGCTTTGTTCGTAGTGATCCTTTCCAAGGCCCACTTGGCTTCACATTCCAGGATGTCTGGCTCTAGGTGAGTGATCACACCATCGTGATTATCTTGGATATGAAGATCTTTTTTCTACAGTTCTTCTGTGTATTCTTGCCACCTCTTCTTAATATCTTCTGCTTCTGTTAGGTCCATACCATTTCTGTCCTTTATCAAGCCATTGGTTAATGAAGAAGGAAACATTTCACTCCATTAGGTATCAAAGCCTCATATATTTCTGCGAGAATCAGATAGGTTAATGCCAGTTATATCCCATGGACTTTCCAGGTGGCTCAGTGGTAAAGAATCCATCATCTCAATGCAGGAGCTGCAAGAGATGCTGGTTTGATCTCTGAGTTGGGAAGATCCCCTAGAGGAGGAAATGGCAACTCTCTGCAGTATCCTTGTTGCTGGTAATCCATGAACAGAGGAGCCTGGCAGGCTACATTCCATGGAGTTGCAAAGAGCTGGACGTGACTGAGCACACTCACACACACCCATATGCTGGGGTTCAAATTCCTAAAGAGAGACTTTCTACAGCATTTGCCTTGATCTGGTCATATCCCAATTCTAAGTTGCTATTACAATAAGGAAGATCTCTAAGGATAAAAATGATGTATATAAAGACTTTAGTAATAACTTTTGTAGATAGCAATGTAGAGCTTATTTGTCCTGTGAGTCCCATTCTATGTACCAAAGAGCCATTCACACCATAGACAGTCAATAAATGCCAAATTAAAATGTTAATACATAAAAGATAAAGTAAATTATAGCCAATAGGATTGGTTCCATAAAGTTTAAATTATTCCTAACAGATATCATTATCAAAGAGACATATCAACACTTTAAAATTACTAGACTGAACTTCTTTACAACATATCCTTGCTCACATATAATATAACTCTTTATATAAAAGTGTGCTGAAAGTGTTAGTCAGTCAGTCATGTCTGATCTTTGTAGCCCCCTGGACTGTAGCCTACCAGGCTTCATATCCATGGAATTCTCCAGGCAAATACACTAAATATACAAATTCTCCAGGCCATTTCCTATCCCAGGAGCTCTTCCCAACCCAGGTATCGAACCCAGGAATCTGCGTCGCAGGCAGATCCTTTGCCTTCTGAGTTACCACAGAAGCCCTAAAATTGTGTTGAGTGGGGCCAAATCAGTCATGCTCCATCTGTCAGTACTCTGTCTGTGAGAACAGCTGAACTGATTCAGGATACAGCAATATAATCTCTATTGTTCAGTTGCTGGCTGGCTCTGCCCCTTAATAGCTGTGGGACTTTACACAAGTAATGAACGTCTCTGTGCCTTGATTTCTATATCTGCAAAGTGAGAATGATAATAGCATCTACTGTACAGTGAAAGGTTGTTGTGGAATCACGACACCGGGATTCTTGGCCCCCAGAGGAGAAGAATTCAATCCGGGGCCAGAGACGAGGCTTGAATCGCTCAGAGCTTTTGTGTAATAAAGTTTTATTAAAGTATAAAGGAGATAGAGAAAGCTTCTGACATAGGCATCAGAAGGGGGTAGAAAGAGTACCCGCCTGCTAGTCTTTAGCTGGATGTTATATAGTCACCAGCAGTCTGTTAATGAAAGAAAGGAATGTCTCAAAACTTAGAATGGCACCAGGCCCCTCACCCATAAGATGTATTTTGGGATAACCTTAGCTCTAAATGGTTTATCTTGGGCCATAAAATGATTAACTTGAATATTGAGGAAGGGCAGATCACCATATAAATAGTTTCATTTACATAGATTAGAGGAACATTATCGGAGTATTGACATACTGGTTTATCAAGTAGGTTCTGGGCCCAAAAGGTGGAACCGACTTGAAGACAGAGTTTGGGGTAAATGCACAGTATATTAGCATAGCTTAAGATAAACATTTCCATAAGAAAAAGGCAATGGTTAACTTCAAGTGAAACTAGGTGTCATTATAGCAACAGAGAATTTTAAGAGAAACCTCTTTTTAAATTTGTGTAGAGAAGGAGAAAATATCTCTAGTTTGTTTCCTCCTGCCACTTAAGAGAGATAAAATGTCTGACACTTGCAGGCTATTTCCTCCGTTTGGAGACCCCTGGCCTTCCTGCCTGTTACCCTCTCAACAGTATTGTTGTATTAAATTAATTACTCTATGGAAATTCCTTACAAGAGTACTTCACACATAGCAAGCATTATATACGTTAGTTGTTATTGCTGTTGCTATATTGTTGTTGCCATTTTAGAAATTCAGTACCTTGTGTCCATAACCCCATAATCCACAAAGGACTTGAAGGATGAGATTATGGCCAGCCAGAATCTTTTCTTCAGGAGTTCTGTGTTGTGAAACAGAATCAACACCAAAGACGTGTCCCTATAGAAGTTAGAAGAGCTGAGATGAAGATAGTGAGGGCTCCAGGCTGGGCAATAACTGCTCTGTGAGCCTGTCAATGTCCTCTAGTCAAAGACCATCAGCAACACATCTGCAGTTCTATGAACTGGATTTACTGACTCACTGCAAGCAGGAGTTCTGTAACACTAGGAATCACAGGACGTTTCAGTAAGAGGATATTAGAAATAATTGGTTATAGGATTTGGGCTTATTTTAGGTCATTTTGAGGAGCATTCAAGAGAATCAGATATCTTCCCTGCATTGGATACTATCTGGAAGAGGAGTGATTCTCTGATTGGATATCTTATTTGTATCTAGACAAGGAGAACAATGAGATCAAATTAAAGCTAAAATTGTTAAAGAAGCAGTAGGTACTCACTATTAGCCAAGAAAGGGGGATGTTTGTTCATTTTTGTGGTTTGAACAATGCTTTTACCTCTGTCTGTTCAAACGTGATCATGAAGTGGTCTTATTTTTTCTTGCTCTACAGTGGCAAACGAGTCTTGGCTGAGGTTGGTGTTCTATGAGAGTTGCTTATATTGAACAGGAGAATGCCACTGATTCACTGAGAAGGCCAGGCCAGCTCTCATCTCATAGCGGCTGCTTGTCTCTTTCTCAGACTAGGTAAGAATGTTTTGCTTTAAGGGCAAGACTTGTAAAGTATTATTATATTATTTACATAGATTGACAAGTTTATAATTTATAGCTCTTTTATGTTCGTTGTATAACTTGAGTCTCTCAGAACAGTTCTGGGAGAGAGGTAAGCCATAGGGCCTCCACACTGTGTAACACTAGGGGGCCCATTTACACTGTGTTCCACACCGGCACCTCCCCAGCAGGAATACTGTCGCCTGGAGTTGTACAACAGGGTTTCCCTGGCAGGGCAGACACTTCTATTCCTTTTTACAACTGGGAAAATTAAGTAACTTCCTGTGTGTTCCTTAGCTCCCAATAAACTTTAGAGTTCTCTCTGGCAACCTGGTCAGCTGCTGCTGCTGGATCCCTGCTTCAGTCATAGTTTCTGATTACACAAGTTTGTGCTGTTACGATCTAGACTATATTGGCTACTACTATAAGAAACGTTCTGCCTTCTTACACAATTTTGTCTCTGTCTGCCCAAAAAAAAGGATGCTAAAAAGGGTACCAAATTTACAATCTCTTTCATACAGTCACTGCTTAAAGCAAAAAAAAAAAAAAAAGCGTGTTGTGCATTGTCTAAAAAATATACCTTAGTATATTTTGCATACAAGATAAGAATGACAGATGGAGAAAATGATTTTGAGTTCTGAAGTAATTTTGAAAACAAAATATCCTATTAAATTCAGAGGCAAAAATTTTAAATGCAGATGGAGCTACTAGTAACATGGCTTTCCACTCTTGGAAACCTGCCAAGTAAAACGTCAACAGCAACTGGAATTTCCCATGAAGTGTCCATTAATAGTTAGTTTTGGTCCATCATTGTCTATTTGTAGCTGAGAAATCCCCTCTTGTTACTAAATTCCTCTCCTGGGACATCATATAATGTGAAACTGAAAATGGAATACTCTAGCAGTTCCTGGAAAGAATGTGAGTTTTAATTCAAATAGATTTGTGCAGGAATCATGTCCCTGTAATTTAAAAACTGTTGACTTTGGGTAGTTGCTTTACCTCTCTTCATTAAATTACCATCTATGCATCTTTTGCCTAGTATCCAAGTGTGCTCTGGACTTCACTATCACATGCTGGACTTCCCTATCAGAACATGCATCACACTCTACTGTAATTGTATGCTCAGGTTCTATCTCCCTCAGAATACTGAAAGTATTTTAAGGATAGAGATCACATGTCTTTGGTTATCCTTGTAGCACCTACATTATGGCACATACTATTTGTTAAACTTAACTGTTGCCTTGGGGAGTTGGATTAGAGCTCTGAGGAATCAAGGAAAGCTTACCTCTCATTTACACGTGTGCTTGCTCAGTCCCTCAGGCATGTCCAGCTCTTTGTGACCACATGGACTGCAGCCCACCAGGCTCCTCTGTTCGTGGGACTCTCCAGGCAAGGATACTGGAGCGGTCTTCCTGACCCAGGGATCGAACCCAGGTCTTCTGCATTGCAGGCAGATTCTTTCTTGCTGAACCACCAGGGAAGCCCATTTCATTAATATACCTTTCTTATAATTCTTGTGATTCTTTGTTATGGTAGTCCCAGGAAACTAATACATCCAAGTTCAACTTTTTAACACCTTTTTTTTGGAGCTGATAATCGACTCACAGGAAGTTGCAAAAATAATACAGAGAGATCCCTCATATCCTTCACCCAGTCTGCCTCAATGGTTACCAGATACATTTAGACCAAACAATAGAAAAAAAATTAGAATATGAAATGTTTTTAAATCTTTTATTTGTACTTTTAATAAGTGGTTTATTTTTCCACTTATTAAAGAAGTCTTGTTTCTAATTTAAAAGACTATGAGAGATTTCAAGCATACCACTTTGAGCAACTATGTCCCTAAAATAGCACATACAGCATAAATAATTTTATTCTCAGTAAATGGAAAAACGTGTCTAATGATTTTACAGAATTCTGAATAGACGAATTCAACATATACATATGATGCTTCTTTTTAGCCTAATTTCCATAAATATTCTCAGTTTTTGTCTCTCATTTTAGTTGATATAGTTAAGCATCAGTATTCTTTAGGTTTTCTGTCTTTAGCCATTCTTTATGGCCATTAATTAAACACAATACATACCACTAAGACTCATTTGAAAGGACCCTGACACTGAGAAATATTGAAGGCAAAAGGAGAGGGGGACGGCAGAGGATGAGATGGTTAGACAGCATCACCAACTCAGTGGACATGAATTTGAGCAAACTCTAGGAGACAGTGAAGGACAGAGAAGCCTGGTGTGCTGCAGTCCATGGGGTCACAAACAGTCAGATATCATGGAACACACACACACACATACACACGAGACATTATATATACATATATATATATGTGTGTGTGTGTGTGTGTGTGTGTGTGTGTGTGTGTCCACATATATTATTTATTTTGTATTTAAATCTATTAACTTTTTATTGAAGCGTAACCATACATACATATATATATATACACATATATATATATATGAAAAGTGCACATTGTATAATCTCAAAGAATTTTCATAATTGAGCATACCCATGTAACTGGCACCAAGAGTCTAGGTCCTAGATCAAGAAACAATATTTCTATCACCCCCAAAGCTTCATCATGTCCCTTCTAGTCACTATGACCACCCTATGAGAGTAGCTATTATCCTGATTTCTGAAAGCATATGCTATTTTGCTTATTTTTGCACTTAACAGAAATTGACTCATAAAATGTATACTTTTCTGTCTTCAGCCTTTTTCATTTGATATTATATTTGTGATTCATCAATACTATAGCCTATTCAATACCATTGCTGTTTCATATTCCATTGTGTTAAACATGCCACAAATTATCTGCCCATTCTACTGTTTATGGATATTTGGGTAATTTCCAGTTTGAAGATATTATAAATAGCATTACTATGAGGATTCTAGTATAAGCTGTGATTAATCACTCAGACGTGTCTGACTCTTTGCGACCCCATGAACTATAGCCCGGTAGGCTCTTCTGTCCTTGTGGGTTTTCCAAGCAAGAGTACTGAAGTGGATTGCCATGCCCTCTTCCAGGAGATCTACCCAACCCAGGGATCGAACACAGGTCTCCTGCATTACAGGCGCACAGATTCTTTACTGTCTGAGCCACCAGGGAATATCAGTATACCTAGACAATAGAATGGGAAAGAGTAGAGATCTCAAGAAAATTAGAGATACCAAGGGAACAGTTCATGCAAAGATGGGCTCAAAAAAGAACAGAAGTGGTATGGACTGAACAGAAGCAGGAGATATTAAGAAGAGGTGGCAAGAATACACAGAAGAACTATACAAAAAAGATTTTAGTGATCTGAATAACTATGATGTTGTGATCACTCACCTGGAGAAGACATCCTGGAGTGAGAAGTCAAGTGGGCCTTAGGAAACATCATTATGAACGAAGCTAGTGCAGGTGATGGAATTCCAACTGAGTTATTTCAAATCCTGAAAAATGATGTTGTTAAAGTGATGCACTATATGGAAAACTCAGCAGTGGCCACAGGCCTGGTAAAGATCAATTTTCACTGAATGCCAAAGAAGGGCAATGCCAAAGAATGTTTAAACTTTTGCACATGCATGCGTGCTAAGTCATTTCAGTCGTGTCTGACTCTTTGCCACTCCATGAACTGTAGCCCACCAGGCTCCTCTGTCCATGGGATTCTCCTGGCAAGGGTTGCCATTTCCTTCTCAAGCTACTGCACAATTGTAGTCATTTTACATGCTAGTAATCAAAATTCTTCAAGCTAGGCTTCAACAGTATGTGAACCAAGAACTTCCAAAGTTCCAAGAACTTCCAAGCTGGATTTAGAAAAGGTAGAGGAACTGAGTCAAATTACCAATATCTGTTGGCTCATAGAAAAATCTAGAGAATTCCAGAAAGACATCTATTTCTGCTTCATTGACTACACTAAAGCTTTTGACTGAGCAGACCAAAACAAACTGTGGAAAACTCTTAAAGGAGGAATACCAGATGACCAGACCTGCATCCTGAGAAACTTGTATTCAGGTCAAGAAGAAATAGAACCAGACATGGAACAAAAGACTAGTTCAAAATTGGGAAAGGAGTACATCAAGGTTGCATATTGTCACCCTGCTGATTTAACTTATATGCAGAGCACATCATGCAAAATTCCAAGCTGGATGAAGCACAAGCTGGAATCAAGACTGCAGAGAGAAATATCAATAACCTCAGATATGCAGATGACACCACCCTTATGGCAGAAAGCAAAGAGGAATTAAAGAGACTCTTGAGGAGAGTGAAAAAGTCCGTTTAAAACTCAACATTCAAAAAACGAAGATCATGGCATCCAGTCCCATCACTTCACAGCAAATAGATGGGGGGAAAGTGGAAACAGTGACAATTTTCTTAGGCTCCAAAATCACTACAGATGGTGATTGCAGCCATAAAATTAAAAGACACTTGTTCCTTGGAAGCAAAGCGATGACAAACCTAGACAGCATATTAAAAAACAGAGACATTACCTTGCCAACAAAGGTCCATATAGTCTATGGTCAAAGCTATGGTTTTTCTAGTAGTCATGTATGGCTGTTAAGAGTTGGACAGTAAAAAAGACAGAGTCGAAGAATTGATGCCTTCAAACTTGGTGCTAGAGAAGACTCTTGAGAATCCCTTGGACAGCACGGAGATCAAACAAGTCAACCCTAATGGAAATCAACCCTGAATATTCAGTGGAAGGATTGATGCTGAAGCTGAAACTCCAATACTTTGGCCACCTGATGCGAAGAGCCAACTCATCAGAAAAGTCCCTGATGCCGGGAAAGATTAAAGGCAGGGAAAGAAGGGGATGACAGAGGACGAGATGGTTGGATGGCATCACTGACTCAACGGAGATGAGTTTGAGCAAACTCCAAGGAGATGGTGAAGGACAGGAAGCCTGGCTTGTGGCAGTCCATGGGGTCGCAAAGAATCAGACACAACTGAGTGACTGAACAACATACCAGACAAGGAATTGCTGAGGATGTGAATATCTGTAATTTTAATAGATTCTGCCACAGGGTTTGAATAGTTGATTATACCAAATGACACTATCAGCAATGTACAAGAGTTCCAATTGCTACAAAACCTCATCCACACTTGGTATATTCTGTCTTTTTAATTTCAGTTATTCTTGTATTTGTGTAGTGTTATTTCATTGTGGTTTTAACTTGTAGTCCTCTAACAGCTAATGATATAGAATACCTTTTCACATTCATTTGCTATTTACTCTTTAGATATCTCCTTTTGTGAAGTATCTATGTCTTCTTAATTTTCTATTGGATTATTGGTCCTTTTAAATTTTTAAATTTTGAACCATGTGACTATAATACTATTTTTTAATTTAAAAGAAATGCAATTAAAATATAAATGTTATAGACTTCTATGCTACATGTTCTCTTCTTCTTAGAGATTTATAATTTACTAGTATTTCAGAAGCTCTAAAAAGTCTTAAACTTTTCAAAACCACAGAACAGTTCGGAGAAATGTTGCTTCCATTCTTGTATAATCTTTAGTTTCATGGAATTAATAATTTCTTTTTTTCACTTTCCTATAATCTCCTGCTCAAATTTTATCACATATTTCTTTAGATCTATCAAACATCTAGCAATATAGCTACACACAAATACTCAAAATTAATCATCTAAATACATTATTTTTATCAGTCTTTCTTCTTGGAACCTGTCATCTTGCTCCAGTGAAAGCAACTGCTCTCTAGTCCTGCCACATATCTTTCACCTGGCATTTCCCTTCACATCCTTCCGGTCCTGTTTTCTGGGCCCCATGTCTTTCTTGTTTTCCTGTCATATTCTATTGGAGTACATCCTCTAGTAGTTCTCTTTTTTTTAAAGTAGATGGAAAATAAATGTGTTTGCATCCTTATATGTGTGAAATGTTTTAATTCTGCTCTTATACTTTATGAATAGTTTGACTACAGAATTCTAGATTGGAAGCTATTGTAATATGAAATTTGAAATTTCACTGCATGTTTTAGCATAAAAGCATCATCACTGAGAAATCAGATGCCATTCTAATATCCACCTGTTTTCTTGTTTCTTCTCTCTGAATTCTTAGAATCTTCTATTTGTTCGCAGTGTCTTGATCTTTTTAATGATGTATTTTAATATAGGTCTTTTCTTATTCACTGTGGGTGCTGTGTGTGGGGGGGTGCGTGTGCGAGCGCTCAGCTATGTTGGATTCTTTGTGACCTCATGGACTGTAGCCTGCCAGGCTCCTCAGTCCACGGGATTTCCCAAGCAAAAATACTCCAGTGGGCTCCCATTTCCTCCTCCTCTTCCACCCCAGGCATCAAACCGGCGTCTCTTGAGTCTCCTGCACTGGCAGGTGGATTCTTTACCACTGCGGCCACCTTAGTGGGTAGACCCTTTCAATATGAAGACCTTTGACCTTTGATCCTGGCAAAAGTTCTTATTATTTTGATAATTTCCTCCCTACTTTTTGTTCTCTTTCTCCAGAGCTCTTAGTTTGTAAACTGGATGAATGAATGAATACTAAAGGTTTTCTAAGCACTTTTTGTAGCAAAAATCTTATTTAGAAATAAACCACACATTATCAGACCATAGCTTTAAAGCTAAGCAATTTAAGTTACCAGATTTCAAAACAATCTTTATTACAGCTTCCATTAAGTGCAAAATGTAGCATTGCTACTCACGTTTCGGGCAATAAAGAAATACAGGAAGCGTTGAATTTCCCTAGGCAGAAATCCCTGATTCAACTCAAGCATTTCCTGTTAATTACGTTTTAGAATTCATTAAATGCCTAGCACGAACTTGCTATTGTGAACAATATCTGCAACACACGTTGCAAAACAGCCATTTCAGGTGTAGACAGGTGTTTAAGGTAAAGACAAAAAGATGCGTCCATCATTTTTCGGTTGGCATTAAATACTGCGTTCTTCCCAGATCTATGAGAAAGAAATGTTTGCAGTCTCATCTGAAATCAGAGGGAAGGACTCTCTCAAGGTTACTTTTCAATCTGTGGCTGTAATACGGGCGTCAGGAGACAACACGGGTGAGGGAAAGAAAACTACGTTGCTAGCAGACGGGGCCAGAGGGGAGTCTTCCAGCGGGGAGGGCCTGCGGACCAAGTGTGAGGCGGCTGAGGGGAAATTTCCTCACAGGAAGCCCTTCCAAGCCCCAGCTGGCCGGGGGCGCGGAGGGAAGACGCACTGAGCGCCCCGGGCTCCTTTCCCCGGCGCAGGCCGTCGCCGGGGCCGCGCCGGCCGGGACACGCGGTTGGAGCTCCCGCGGCGGCGACCTCGGGCGGTCGCGCGGGAAAGCCCCGGCTGGGCGTCCGCGCGCTGACATCACCGGAGCGTCTGAGGAGGCGGAGCTCCGAGCGGCCGGCTGCAGCGGCTGCCGCGCCCTGGAGGGCCGGGTAGGCGAGAGGGATCTCGGCTCCGCAGCGACGGGCTCCTCGGCGTTAACCTGTCCCCAGAGAGTTCGCTTGGGCCCTGGAGAAGGAGCGTGGCGTGGGCCGCCTCGGGGATGAACGGCCTCGCGACCTAGTGTGCGGAGCTGCGGGCGCGGCGGGCACTTCCGGGAGCGGCCGGCGGCCGGAGGGCCGGCACGGCCCGCCGCCATGAGCGCGGAGGCTGTCTGCAGCGCCTTGCCCGCCATCCCGTACCGCAAGCTCGCCGACCTGCGCTACCTGAGCCGCGGCGCGTCCGGCACCGTGTCGTCCGCCCGCCACGCCGACTGGCGCGTTCAGGTGGCCGTGAAGCACCTGCACCTCCACAGCGCGCTGCTCGACAGGTAGGGCCGCGGCGCTGCCCCGCACTGGCTCTCTCCCCGGGCCCGCGGGCTCCGGAGCCCCGACGACGGCGACCCTTCCCCTCGAAGCGGCCCTTCAAGGCTTAGGCTCACCTGGGGGAAACGGCCGGCTTCTCTGGAGATGCCACAGTCTCGCTTCTTGTCACTGCTTTGTTATTTTTCTCCTAGGCTTCCTTTCTCCAGACACCAGAGCCAACAATCACAGCCCAACTCTAACGTCCTCTCTATTGAAATTCAGTGCATTGGCTTCGTTTTTTCCTTTCGAAGTCTAACTCTAGCGTCGCATTGCCCAGTGGGTAGCTCTTAGCCCCACATAGCTGTTGAGCGCTGAAAATATGGCTGTCTGAACTGATAATGTGTTCTTAGTGGGAAATACACGCTAGATTTCTAGCACTTACTATCAAAACTTGTAATATCTCATGTATAATTTTATATGATATGATTAGTTGGTATCTTTTGATATGTTGTGATAAATATATTGGTAAAGTTCACTGTGCATATTTCTACCTTTTTTTCTTTTTGAGTGGCTACATGAAAATTTCAAATTGTATATGTGGGTCACATGTTCTTATTGACCAGCACTGCTGCAGAATCTGGAACGTTTTGCTTTGGGCGTTTTGTGGTGGTTTTTGGTCTACTACATGGAGTCACAGAAGTTTAGACATCAAACTCAACTCAGTTTAGTTTCTCCTCACTCTCACAGGAAAGGAAGTGTCTCTGGAGGAAACTTGTGTAATTTTTACTACCAATAAACTGGAATCAGAAGACTGTTAAATGACAAAACTTTTGATTGCCTCTCCCATTGAACAGTTTTAGTGCACTATCCAGATTTCATAGGAGGGCTAGCATTAGTTTCTGTTTCCAGAAAAACCTTTCAACTTTATGTGTTGGTAAGTGAGTTTAGTCACTAGTCTGTTTTCCTTCCAGTAAAAATCTAACTAGGCTCTGCATTCAATTCTTAGCAAGTTAACACCCATGATTGCAAACATTCTCCTCTTCCCTGCCCCCATGAAAGTGAAAGTTGCTCATCCTGCCTGACTCTGCGAACCCCATGGACTATGCAGTCCATGAGATTCTCTGGGGCAGAATACTGAAGTGGGTAGCCGTTCCCTTCTCCAGAGTATCTTCCCAACCCAGGAATCCAACCCAGGTCTTCCCCCTATATCATATAAGTGAAAATACATCATGCTAGATGCCTGATTTATGGAGTCACAAAGAGTCTGACACGACTGAGCGATGGAACTGAACTGAACTGAGATGCCTGATTAGCTGTCAGTATCCAACAGCAGTTAAATTCTTCAGTTTCAGCCCTGCTAATGCTATTGACTTTCAGGTGCCTGTGGTTTTTTTCGTTCGCTTGCTATCAGGCTTGGATGGGCAAGGTCCCACAGTAAGTTTGAGATACCTCTAGGGATTGCTTCCATTTTTTGTGTGCCATAATTCAGATTTAGTGATACACAGGGTATGTTTACCTAAGTCTTGAATTCTGTGTTGCAAGTATGGGGCAGTTACGTGTATGTGTATGTATATATAGTCAACTTTGAATGTTGGTAATTGGCTAGAGAGGGTGGATGTATTTTAAATCAACTTAAAATATATGGAAAAAGAGCAGTATGGACTCATTAGGTATTTTAAAGCAGATTGATCCTCCCGTTTTTGATGCTGCTTCTCAAGATTTTAATTTATCTAAGTTTTGTGCCAAGAAATGAAGGCAGAGTTCACTTTCCATGTTCCTTAGCAATTTTCATAGTCCAAAATTCCTACAAAATTGGGTAGGAAATTCTGCCTTCAAAGAAGCCTTAAGGACCAATGCAACACTCTGGCATTACTGCATCATGTTATTTCCTCCTGCTTGTTACCTAGAATGTTAACATCAGCTGTGTCTGTGACGTCTGAGCATAGGACTGAATATGCAGTTGACTCACAGGATGTTTGTATCCTCACTTATGAAGTGGGAATAACAAATACATGTACTTCTTGGGCTCTTGTGTGGATAATGTTTGCATTGTTCTTTGAAAGGAAAGAAAAATAAGTTTATGTGCTATTACATGTTCTTATTTTAGTGACTGGTGAGTCATTCTCTATAACCTGACTTCTGCCAATGAATGGACCTTCCCCAACAATCTTCCAGCTCCTTATGAGTATATGAGTTTGACTGGTTGTTCAAACACCTTGTGTAAACAGTTTAACTGTTTTGTGACTGAAATTTTCTTTTTTGCCAATATGTCTATAGAAGCTGTATTTTATGTTTCTTTTTTTTTTTTTTTTAATATATTGGGTTAGCCAACAAGTTCGTTTTGATTTTTCTGCAAGTTGGCGTGGAAAAACCCAAATGAACTTTTTGGCCAACTCAATAAAAACCTATTTTTAAACTGTTGTAGCTTATTCTGTTTTCCCACTCTCTCATTCTTTTCAAAATATAACTTCAGGAATTTTTCTTCTCTGATTATGCAGTGATAGGAAAAAACAAAGGTGTTAGAACCCACAATTGCAATTCAAATCTGACTCCAAACCTCCCACTTAGTATTAACATGACTATTAGAAAATTATTCATTTATCTAAGCCCAGTGTGGCAACCCACTCCAATACTCTTGTCTGGAAAATCCCATGGATGGAGGAGCCTGGTGGGCTGCAGTCCATGGGGTCACTAAGAGTGACTGATCGGCTTCATTTTCACTTTCACTTTCATTCATTGGAAAAGGAAATGGCAACCCACTCTAGTGCTCTTGCCTGGAGAATCCCAGGGATGGGGGAGCCTGGTGGGCTGCCATCTGTGGGGTCGCACAGAGTCAGACACGACTGAAGCGACTTAGCAGCAGCAGCAGCAATGCTCTCATAGGGATAATAAAACCAACTTTAGTAGAGTGACTGATACATGATACAATCACAAGAGAAGAAGAATGCCTCATACTCCTAATGGGAGGAGGAATTAGTATGTTAAGTATCACCAAGATTTCCCCTAGCATGCCCTCTCTATAATTCTCAGAGTATCTAGGAACCTTCAGGTCAGTCCTGTGTTTTCCCTGCAAAGGTGCTACTCTGTAACTGTCTTGTTGATCTACCTTTCTTAAGGCAAATACAGACCTGTTTCAATTTAGGAAACAAATTTAATTGAATCTGGTCTCACAGACAGATATAATCGTTTGCCTCACAGTTAGGATACTAAGTGTCTGAAGAACAGGAAGAAGGATAGAGGCTCTTTATGTATTTTTGTAACTCTGGAATTTAGAAACATGTAAATATATTACCTATTCAAAACATGGATGACTAAGATATTTTTGTTTTATTTTGTTTATTGTTTGTTTTTAAAAGGAAGCCTTATAGTCTGTTCTGGAATGTGTTTTTCAGCAGCCGTTCATCAAGATCTTGGGTGGTTTAAACAAAAGCATCCAGAAAAATTATACATTATATGCAAGACAGCAGTTATATGAACTTCTTTTAAATAAGCTTTTTAATAGAAGCATAACATCTGATGAGGAAACAGTGGAAATAGTGTCAGACTTTATTTTTGGGGGCTCCAAAATCACTGCAGATGGTGACTGCAGCCATGAAATTAAAAGATGCTTACTCCTTGGAAGAAAGTTATGACCAATCTAGATAGCATATTCAAAAGCAGAGACATTACTTTGCTGACTAAGGTCTGTCTAGTCAAGGCTATGGTTTTTCCAGTAGTCATGTTTGGATGTGAGAGGTGGACTGTAAAGAAAGCTGAGCACCGAAGAATTGATGCTTTTGAACTATGGTGTTGGAGAAGACTCTTGATAGTCCCTGGGACTGCAAGGAGATCCAACCAGTCTATTCTGAAGGGAGATTAACCCTGGGATTTCTTTGGAGGGAAAGATGCTAAAGCTGAAACTGCAGTACTTTGGCCACCTCATGTGAAGAGTTGACTCATTCGAAAAGACTCTGATGCTGGGAGGGATTGGGGGCAGGAGGAGAAGGGGATGACTGAGGATGAGATGGCTGGATGGCATCACTGACTCAATGGCTGTGAGTCTGAGTGAACTCTGGGAGTTGGTGATGGACAGGGAGGCCTGGTGTGCTGCGATTCATGGGGTTGCAAAGAGTCGGACATGACTGAGCGACTGAACTGAACATCTGTATAGAAAAACACAAATGTAATTGTCTAGCATGACATCACAAAGAGAAGATAACTACAGTCACCACCCACATAAATAACTATATCCCGTCTTAGTCATTACTTGTCATCCTTCCCAAGGGTAAATACCATCCTGAATTCTAACACCAAAGATTAGGCTTGATAGTGGTTAACCTTTACATAAATTGAATACATAATGTATCTTTAATTTCTGGCTTCTCTTATCTAACATTGTAAGATTTATCCATGTTGTTACTGGGAGCAGGTAACATTCATTCATTCATTTTCATTGCTATAAAGTGTTCAGTATTCTACTTTATAACAATTTATCCATTCTGTTGTTAATAGAGATGTTTCCATTCTTTGGCTCTTAGGATGAGAGCTTCTGTGAACATTGTTGTGTATGTCTTTTGGTGTACACACGTATGCATTTGCATTGTATTCTCTTATTATGCCTAGTAAACAACTTGAGGAATTTTTTGGCCCCTGAAGGTTCAGTCCTACTGGTTTTGGAGGTTTTAGTACTTAAGGGAGGAGTGTTTCCCAGGAAACTTGGTTTCAGTGAGTTAGAAGTGGACACGGTTTGCTGGCAGGATTTTTTCCTGTCATTAACCAATGCAGGCAGGGGAAACATTACTGACAGAGGAGAAAGATTCCTTTTAAGAGGGGGAACTTGGATTGCTATTGCACAGTGGAGTAAGTTCCTGGAGAAGGAAATGGCAACCCTCTCCAGTATTCTTGCCAAGAAAATTCCGTGGATAGAGAAACTGGTTGGATGAGCCACAGTCCATGAGGTCACAAAAGAGTCGGACACGGCTGAGTGACTAAAAAACAGTCATCATCTCTTGCCGAATAGCTTCTACTAGAAAGATGGACGTGAGTCTGAGTGAACTCCGGGAGTTGGTGATGGACAGGAAGTCCTGGCTTGCTGCAGTTCGTGGGGTCACAAAGAGTCTGACACGGCTGAGCGACTGAATTGAACTAGAGAGTGAAAGTGAAAGTCGCTCAGTTGTGTTTGATTCTTTACAACCCCATGGTCTCTACAGTCCATGGATTTCTCCAGGCCAGAATACTAGAATGGGTAGCCTTTAGTGCAGTATGTTATACTTCCTTAATAAGGTATGTTATACTCCCTTAATCAATAAAGTCAGTCAGTCATCACAGCCTGGGCATTCTATTCAGCTCATGTCTTTCTTCCTGTTTCCACTGCAACCTTTATAGCTTCAGACCCTCATTGCTTCAAATTTTTTGCTGTTGTTTTGCTTTTTTTAATTAATTTTATTGGAGTAATAGTTACTTTACAATGTTGTATTTCTTCTGTACTGCAGACTGAATCATCTATATATGTGTGTGTGTGTGTGTGTGTATGTCTATATATATATATATATATATATATGTCTCCCCTCTTTTTTGGATTTCCTTCCCATTTAGGTTACCACAGAGTACTGAATAGAGTTCCCTAAAGTATACAGTAGGTTCTCATTAGTTATCTACTTTACCCATAGTGTCAACAATGTATATATGTCAGTCCTTATCTTCTAGTTCATTCCACCACCCCCTTTCCCGCCTTGGTGTCCAATGTTTGTTGTCTGTGTCTCAATTTCTATTTTGCAAATAAGATCATCTATACTATTATTCTAGAATCCACATATATGCGTTAATATTTGATATTTGTTTTTCTCTTTCTGACTTAACTTCACTCTGTATGACAGTCTCTAGGTCCATCCACGTTTCTGCAAATGATCCAATTTAGTTCTTTTTTATGGCTGAGTAACAATTTTCCATTGTGTGTATGTACCACATCTTCCTTATCCGTTCATCTATAGATGGATATCTGGATTGCTTCCATGTTTTGGCTCTTGTAAATAGTGCTGCTGTGAATGTTGGGGTACATTTATCTTTTGGAATTATAGCCTTTCTCTGGGTATATGCCCAGTAGTGGGATTCCTGGGTCATACAGTAGTTCTATTTTAATTTTTGAAGGAATCTCCATAATGTTCTCCATAGGGCTTTATCAATTTACATTCCCACCAACAGTGCAAGAGAGTTCCCTTTCTCCATACCCTCTCCAGCATTTATTGTTTGTAGATTTTTCTCTTAATGATGGTCATTCTGATGGGTGTGAATGATGTCTCATTATAGTTTTGATTTTCACATGTCTAATAATTAATGATGCTGAGCATCTTTTCAGGTGTTTGTTGGCCCTGTGTATGCCTTCTTTGGAGAAGTGTCTATTTAGGTATTCCACCCGTTTTTTTGATTGGGTTGTTTGTGGGGGTTTGTGGAGTTTTTGTTTTTTTACTTGAACTGTTTGTATGTTTTGGAGGTTAATTCCTTGTCAGTTACTTCATTCGCCAGTATTTTTTCCTATTCTGAGGGAGAAAATATTGGCAGATATTTCCTTGTTTGTCTTGTTTATGATGTCCTTTGCTGTGCAAAGACTTTTAAATTCAATTGTGGCTCAGCAGTAAAGAATTTGCCTCCAATACAGCAGATATAGGTTCTATCCCTGGGTCGGGAAGATCCCCTGGAGGAGGAAATAGCAACCCACTCCACTATTCTAGCCAGGAAAATCCCATGGACAGAAGAGCCTGGAGGGCTGCAGTCCGTAGGGTGGCAAAGAAACAGACACAACTGAGCGAATGAGCTCGTGTGCACAGAATAAGCACAGATCCCATTTGCTGATTTGGTTTTTATTGACATTACTCTAGGAGGTGGGTCAGTAAAGATCCTTCTATGATTTATGTCAAAGAATGTTCTGCCTATATTTTCCTCTAAGAATTTTTCAGTGTCTGGCCTTCATTCAGGTCTTTAATTCATTTTGAGTTTATTTTTGTGTATGGCATTAGAGTTCTAATTTCATTCTTTCACAAGTAGCTGTCCAGTTTTCCCAGCACTACATATTGAGGATGTCTTCATTGTATATTCTTGCCTCTTTAGTCATAAATTAGGTGACTGTATGTGCATTGATTTGTTCCTGGGCTTTCTATCTATTCCATTGGTCTGTATTTCCACTTTTGTACCAGTACCATACCGTCTTGATGACAGTAGCTTTGTAGTATAATCTGAGGTCAGAAAGCCTGATTCCTCCTGCTCCATTTTTCTTTCTCAAGGTTGTTTTGGGCTATTTGGGATCTTTTGTATTTTCTATGAATTGTAAAATTTTCTGTTCTAGTTCAGTGAAAAATGCCATTGATAATTTGATAAGGGTTACATTGAATCTGTAGATTGCTCTGGGTAGTGTAGTCATTTTCACAATATTGATGCTTCCAATCCAAGAACATGGCAAATCTCTCCATATGTTTGTATCTTTGATGTCTTTCCTGAATGTCTTTCAGTTTTCTGTGTACTGATCTTTTGCTTCCTTAGGTAGGTTTATACCTAGGTATTTTATTCTTTTTGTTGCAATAGTAAATATGAGATTGTTTCCTTAATGTCTCTTTCTGATCTTTCTTTGTTATTCAGAATGCAAGAAATTTCTGTGTTTTAATTTTGTATCCTGCAACTTTAGTAAATTCACTGATGAGCTCTAGTAGTTTTCTGGTGCCATCTTTAGGATTTTCTATGTAAAGTATCATTGTCATCTGCAAACAGTGACAGTTTTACATCTTCTTTTCCAATTTGGGTTCCTTTTATTTCTTTTCCTTTTCTGATTGCTGTGGCTACGACTTCTGAAACTATGCTGAATAATAGTGTTGAGAGTGGACACCCTCGTCTTGTTCCTGATCTGAGAGGAAATTCTTTCAGTTTTTCACCGTTGAGAATATTTGCTGTAGGTTTGTCATATATGGCCTTTGTAATGTTGAGGTAGGTTCCCTCTATGCTCACTTTCTGGAGAGTTTTTATCATAAATGAGTATTGAATTCTGTCCAAAGTTTTTTCTGCATCTATTGAGATGATCATGTGATTTTTATTCAGTTTGTTAATATGGTTTGTCATATTCACTGATTTGCATATATTGAAGAATCCTTGCATCCCTGGGATATATCCCACTTGATCATGGTGTATGAAGTTTCAGTGTGTTGTTATATTTGGTTTGCTAATATTTGGTTGAGGATTTTTGCATCTGTGTTCATCAGTAATATGGGCAAGAATACTGGAGTGGGTTGCCATTTCTTCCTCCAGGGGATGTTCCTGACCCAGCATTTGAACTGAGTCTCTTATGTCTCCTGCATTGGCAGGCAGGTTGTTTACCACCAGTGCCACCTGGGAAGCCCACTAGTCATTGGAAACATATAAATCAAGATCACGATGAGTATGTATGTTTCTTAAAAAGGTTTCTGGACTGAGCGACTGAACTGAACTGAACTAAACTGAGATCACAGACTGTATTTTTTTAATCTAATTTTTTATTTACTTGACATGTACACACTGCTTTATCTATTTATCTTTGGTTGGGCTAGGTCTTTGTTGCTGCACATGGACTTGGTCTGTTTGCAGGGAGTGGGGGCCACTCTAGTTGTGGCACGTGGGTTTCTCGTTGCGGTGGCCTCTCTCCTGGTGGAGCAGACTCTAAGTGTGCTGGCTTAAGGAGTTGTGGCACCGGGACTCGTTAGCTGTGTCTGCAGGGCCCTGGAGCGTGCAGGCTTCAGTCATTCACTGTGGCCTGTGGGCTTAGATGCTCCATGGCATGTGAAATCGTCCCAGACCAGGGACTGAATGCATGTCCCTGGCCTTGGCAGGCAGATTCTTATCCACTGCACTACCACGGAACTCACCAAACTATGTTTTGGGTTTTGTTTTTTAACTTAATTGTCTCCATAGGGCTGAGCACTGTGGTTTATTCATAATGAAGTTCAACACTTATTTCTATTATGGATGAAAAGGAAATAAATCTTGAATCCAGAGTTAGCCCAGGGATGTTATAAGCATTTATCTCAGTGTTCTTTTTCTGAGTTCCAGCCTATAATTTCTGAGTAGTATCAACCCTTATGCAACTATTATCATCAAGTCATTAAAATCTACAACATTTAAGTGTTTTAATATTCAGGATATTTAAAAATTTTTTACATGGTATGCAACCATAAAATTTAATAGTTTAATAAAATTTTATCATTTTAATAAAACAAACTTAAGTAATTAGTTCAAGCACCTATTGTTTTAATGCAAATAGACTTTATAAACAAACATTGTGTTCTTTCCCTTT
>SJYC01134733.1:0-12850 GCA_006408675.1 Madoqua kirkii
GATTGGAATGAAAACTGGCCTTTTCCAGTCCTGTGGCCACTACTGAGTTTTCCAAATTTTTACTTTAGCATAGTAGGTATTAATAATTGTCTCAGGTGCTAAAGAATTGATAGATTTACCATATTAAGAATTTTTCTTATGTTTTGGTTTATCATTTCTAGGAGGTAAATTTTAGGAGCAAATTATTTTATGGTCTATAGTTCTGTACTTGGATATTTAGTATTGCTTTAGTATATCTAGTTCTTTTTCCTGTGACCTAAATTATGTTATTTTCTTACAGCTACACCTGATGGAAAAATATATAAGAATAGGTTGTTGAACTGTGTGAAAGCTACACGAGGTGAGTGAGATACAAATTTAAAATTCAGATTGAGACTGTTGTGTGTCACTCTTATCTTTTCCTTGTCTTTAAATATTGCTTGCTGTCATTCATATATATATATTCATTTCATAATTACTTTTAATAAATATATATGTGTTTTGTGCCTATCAGTAACCAGTGCTGTGGTTGGATTGGCCCTTGTGATTATTGTTACAATGGCAAGATACCCTTCAATATTAATCATCAGGAAACTTTGGAAAAACAAAGGCTTATTACTTACATGACCTGGAAATTACTCAGTATATCTGGAGTCACACAGTGAGGTTGCAAGGAGAGAGAGAGAGTGCATGCATGAGCCTGGAGTTCCACTTTTATTAAGGTTGAGGGTGGGAGCCTAGGATTTTGTGTTCTCACTCTTTACTGGTGAATTTAGAACATAAGAGTGGAAGTTTAAAGATTGGGAAGAGAATAAGTTGTTCAGTGATTGGAATCTAAATCAACCAAGATCTCTAAAACAAAGCTGCTTCAGTGCTGTGAGGTGTGTGACAGTCAATGTATTCACTCGAGATAACCATCTTTGAAGTGAGTGCACTTGAATTACAAAACGAAAAAAACACTGTCAGGATTTACACTACTGTTCATATTGATTAAATAATTTCCTGTTTTATTTTAAAGTGATGTTCTAACAATTTAGGTTTACTCAGTTTTGGCTGTGAATATATTAAAATTTAAGGCTATTATATATTGAGATGTGCTTCTCTGGTAGCTTAGTTGGTAAAGAATCCACCTGCAGTGCAGGAAACACTGGTTCAATTCCTGGGTCAGGAAGATCCTATAGAAGGGATAGGTTACACACTCCAATAATCTTGGGGTTCCCTGGTGGCTCAGATGTTAAAAGAATCCACCTGCAATGCAGGAGACCTGGGTTCGATCCCTGTGTTGGGAAGATTCCCTGGAAGAGAGCATGGCAACCCACTCTGTTATTCTTGCCTGGAGAATCCCAATGGACAGAGGAGACTGGAAGGCTACAGTCCATGGGGTCGCAAAGAGTCAGACATGACTGAGTGACTAAGCACAGCGTGTTTTGAAATACAGTGACCAAATTGAACATAGTTACTTGTGTAAATGTTTATATTAAAACTGTTATGTTTATTTTTTTCTGCTAAAATTAATGTGAGTGTTTTCTCAATCTGCTTTCAGTATGTTGTGTTATATAAATTAATAGATTAGTTTTAGTTAATTAATGACTTTCTTTAAACATTTAAATGTCCTTGACCTCTGTTTTGTGATGAAATTAATAACCATAGTACATAGGCATTAATATATATTATATTCTGAGTTTTATATCAATTTCCTCATGTGTTTCTCTTTTTAAGGATTGCAAGTTGATGTTCAGGATCTTGATGCTATTCTTGGAAACATGGCAGTCAGACTCACAGCTGATGAACCTATTGACCCAACTCCATATATATCAGTTGATGGTAAGTGCCTTAGATATCATTGTGCCCTAGTAAGAATTTGGGGTTTGGGGCTGATATTTTTGATAGTACTTACTTGGCTTAAATAAGAATGATTTTTTCCACTTAATATATTAAAATTTCCCAAACGAAGGCAGTGCCAAAGAATGCTCAAACTACTGCACAATTGAACTCATCTCACATGCCTGGAAAATCCCATGGATGGAGGAGCCTGGTGGGCTGCAATCCATGGGGTCGCTAAGAGTTGGACATGACTGAGTGACTTCTCTTTCACTTTTCACCTTCATGCATTGGAGAAGGAAATGGCAAACCACTCCAGTGTTCTCGTCTGGAGAGTCCCAGGGACAGGACAGCCTGCTGGGCTGCTGTCTGTGGGGTCACAGAGTCGGACATAACTGAAGTGACTTAGCACAGCAGCAGCAGCACATGCTAATAAAGTAATGCTCAAAATTCTCCAAGCCAGGCTTCAACAGTATGGGAACTGTGAACTTCCAAATGTTCAAGCTGGATTTAGAAAAGGCAGATAACCAGAAATCAAATTACCAACATCTGTTGGATTATAGAAAAAGCAAGAGAGTTCCAGAAAAACATTATTTCTGCTTTATTGACTCTATCAAAGCCTTTGACTGTGTGGATCACAATAAACTATGGAAAATTCTGAAAGAGATAGGAATACCAGACCACCTGACCTGCCTCCTGAGAAATCTGTATGCAGGTCAGGAAGCAACAGTTAGAACTGAACATGGAACAACAGACTGGTTCCAAATAGGAAAAGGAGTATGCCAAGGCTGTATATTGTCACCCTACTTATTTAACTTATGCTCAGAGTACATCATGAGAAACGGTGGGCTGGAGGAAGCACAAGCTGAAATCAAGATTGCCAGGAGAAATATCAGTAACTTCAGATATGCAGATGACACCACCCTTATGGCAGAAAGTGAAAAAGAACTAAAGAGCCTCTTGATGAAAGTGAAAGAGGAGTTAAAAAGTTGACTTAAAGCTCAACATTCAGAAAACTAAGATCATGGCATCCGGTCCCATCACTTCATGGCAAATAGATGGGGAAACAGTGGAAACAGCAGCTGACTTTATTTTGGGGGGCTGCAGAATCACTGCTGGTGGTGATTGCAGCCATGAAATCAAAAGATGCTTGCTCTTTGGAAGAAAAGCTATGACCAACCTAGACAGCATACTAAAAAGCAGAGACGTTCCTTTGCCAACAAAGGTCCATCTAATCAAAGCTATGGTTTTTCCAGTAGTCATGTATGTATGTGAAAGTTGGACTATAAAGAAAATGGAGTGCCGAAGAATTGATGGTTTTGAACTGTCGTGTTGGAGAAGACTCTTGAGAGTCCCTAGGACTGCGAGGAAATCCAATGAGTCCTGAATATTTATTCAGGAAATCAGTCCTAGCTATTCATTGGAAGGACTCATGCTGAAGCTGAAACTCCAAAACCTGATGTGAAGAACTGATTCATTTGAAAAGGCCCTGATGCTGGGAAAGACTGAAGGTAGGAGCAGAAGGGGATGACAGAGGATGAGATGGTTGGATGGCATCACTGACTGAATGGACGTGAGTTTGAGTAAACTCCAGGAGTTGGTAATGGACAGGGAGGCCTGGCGTGCTGCAGTCCATGGGGTTGCAGACAACCTATAGAATGGGAGAAAATATTTGCAAATGATGTGATCAACAATGGCTTAATTTCCAAAATATAAGAATAAATCACACAACTCAATAGCAAAGAAATAGGCAATGCAATAAAAAATGGGCAGAAGACCTAAAGAGACATTTCCCAAAAGAAGACATGCAAAGGGGATTGCAAGAAGTCAAACATGACTGAGTGACCAAAATGACTGATTGACTGACTGATATTAAAATTGGTAATTTTTTTTTACCATTTATTCATTCAATAAATATTACTGAACATCATATATTGGATGTTCTGCCAAGTGCTAGAGACACAATAGCAAGTAAAAACAACCATAGTCCTTGACCTAAGCAGCTTAATATCTACTATATCACAATTCTTCATGTACTAGTAGATGTTGAATTAGAAGTAGAGAATTCAGACAATACTGCAAAGCTACAGTAATCAAAGCAGTGTGGTATTATGTGAATCAATGGAACAAAATAGAGAGCCCAGAAACCCATATACCTACAGTCAAATAATCTTTGACAAAGGACACAAGAATATATAATGGGAGAAAGACAGTCTCTTCAGTAAAATGTGTTTGAAAAGTTGGACAACTGCTTGTAAACCAATGAAGTCAGCGCACACCCTCTCACCATACGCAATAATTAACTCAGAATGGCTTAAAGACTTAAATATAAGACATGACACCATAAAATACCAGAAGAGAACATAGGCAAAACATTCTCTGACATGAGTATACCCATGTTTTCCTAGATCAGCCTCCCAAGGCAATGGAAATAAAAATGAAAATAAATGGGATCTAATCAAACTTACAAGCTCTTGCACAGCAAAGGAAACAATAAACAAAAAGACAACCTATAGAATGGGAGAAAATATTTGCAAATGATGTGATCAACAATGGCTTAATTTCCAAAATATAAGAATAAATCACACAACTCAGTAGCAAAGAAATAGGCAATGCAATAAAAAATGGGCAGAAGACCTAAAGAGACATTTCCCAAAAGAAGACATGCAAATGGTCAACAGGCATGTGAAAAGATGCTCAGCATTGCTAATTATTAGAGAATTGTAAATCAAAACCTCATTGAGGTACCACTGCACACCAGTCAGAATGGCAATCATTAAAAGTCTACAAATAACAAGTGCTTGAGAGGTTGTGGAGAAAGGGGCACCCTCCTACACTGTTGGTAGGAATGTAAGTTTGTGTTCACCACTGTGGAAAATAGTATGCAGGTTCCTCAGCAAACTAAAAATAAAATTACCATATGATCTATCAATTCTACTCCTGGGCATATTTCCAGACAAAGCTTCAATTCAAAAAGATATGGGCATCCCTGTGTTCGTAGCAGCACTATTCACAGTAGCCAAGATATGACTGTATAGCTTGGGGAATATATTCAGTATCCTGTAATAAGCCCTAATGAAAAAGAATATGAAATATATATATATATACATATATATATATACATATATATATTATTACTGACTGACTTTGCTTTACAGCAGTAATGAACACAACATTGAGATTCAACTATACTTTAATAAAAAATAAATTTAAACAAAGAGGAAGGAGTTCCATGGTGGCTTAGTGGTAAAGAATTTGCCTGCCAATACATGAGACACAGATTCTATCCCTTGTCTGAGAAGATCCCACATGCCACGTGGCAACTAAGCCCATGTGGCACAATTTCTGAACCTGTGCTCTAGAGCTGGGAAGCTGTAACTACTGAAGTTCTGTGCCCTAGAGCTGGCACACCACAGTGAAGAGTAGCTCCTGCTTACCGCAACTAAAGAAATCCCACAACAACAACGAAGACCCAGCACAGATAAAATAATTAATTAATTTAAAGGAAAGAGGAAGATGCTACTAACAAACTAAGAATTGAATTCTTTCCACTAAATTACAATTAAATGCTCTTTCCACATTATGATTGTATGGGCTTTTAAAATCTACTACCCCCATACTCCTTAAAAAAGTATAAATGCCTAGAGTTAGATACTGAAATACTAGAACTTTTAGCAATAAAACTTCACTGTACTTTGTTGTTTCCAAAGTCATTATCTGGACTCTTTGCCATTAATTAGCATATCTTCTCTTATATGATGGGAAAGGTGAATTCTAGTTCAACACAGCAAATGGTGAAGAAAAGTTTTGGTAAAATTAGAGTTGAACTCAAAGCAAATGCTTGCTAATAAAACTTATTTTATATCCGCAATCTATATCATCCTAATTTACTACAAAGTTACTCTCATAATTGCTTGTCTTGTTGCTTTGATTATCATTCAGAGATTATACTAGAATTAACTTTATCTGAAGTGCCAATCGCCTATTTGTTAGGTCAGGTACCTGTTTATCCTGGTTGTAATGCTGTAAAGACATTTGTTGTTTTTTTTTAATTATATCAAATCATGGCATCATTCACAATAATACCATAAGTCTCCATTTCTTTTGTTTTGAAGAAGGAGAGGTTGTTGTCAATGACATGAAAAAAGTTCCTGGAAATATAGGAGTAGAACTCAAAGAAAAGAAACATGATTTGGTGAACAATGTGCCAATTAATGGTAAGAATTTCTGTAACTATTCTGCTTCCTATCTAGGTGAAAAACAGAAACTGTCCAAAAAACCTTTAGAAGGCAATATTGTTTTATTTTAAGAAGAAATACCAATTCTGTCATCTCATTTTTAGTTTGGGAATCGGTAGACTCTAGTTATAAATCCCATGACCATGGATCAAAAATACTGGTTTTTATTTTTTAACCCATTGTAAGTCTTAAAGTTTAAAATGAGAATTAAGGGGGGAAAGGAAGGCATTGAAAAGTATTGGAATGAAAATAAATGAGACATTACAAAAAATAATTGAGAAAGGGGCTTCTGCATGCTAGAGTCCAGGCAATAACTACCTTAGATGCCAATGAGTGAAAAGGGGCCTTCTTAACAGTTTATTCCATTTCCTATTTTATAAAAATTACTGAGAGTAAATTTGTACTTTGCAGGGAAATGTAAGTTCTGACTTTGTGAAATGGTGGCTCCTATGCTGTTTAATGAGTCTTTTTATCACTTTTGAGAGATTTTGATTAGTATATTTCTTAAAGCCCATGGAAAGATCAGTTAGAATAGGATTGATTGTATGAAGGCCTTTAAAGATAAGCAAAAAAAAAAAAGAATAGGATATTGAATCTTGATAGCTGCACTCTTCTAATATTTTGATGGCATGCTTATGTTTCTTTTAATCCATCTGTACTTTTGCAGATATTCTGCATTACATGTTAGAACACTTCATAATTTGTTGAAAGTTTATGGAAAAGAAGAAAATAAGTACTGTCTAGACTGAAGAGTGATTAAGAAACAAAAAGTAGTAATTGCTAAAAAATTTACTCAGAAAAAGAAAGATTTCTCTGAGTGTCAGCAAAAGAAAAGAATCATGCTTATTGGGTAGAAGTATGAAATTTGTTTTCCCTATTGCTGTGTTTCACTAAGCGGTTCATCAACTTCTTTTAAAACTTTCTATGTGGAGTGGCCAAGGGAAGAGATTTTATTCTATTGCTGAACATCTTTTAAAAACTTGAACAGAATTTATTTAGCCATGGTCTTTGTACTAAAACCTATAACCTTATTATGCAGGAATTATAGTTTTTGGTTACATTTAAGAATCACTAAACTTTGGGTTTATTCCTCTCAGTTTCTTAAAGGGAAGGAGATGATTGTATCAACAAGTTATATACTTTTCTATAAAATACGAGGTTGAATCTCATAGGCAAAAAAACCTTAAAATCAGAAATAGAATCTGAAAATTAATAACTGAGCATTTACTATAACAGTTAACTACTCAAGAGGGCTTGGGCTTATGAAATGCTGAAATGAATCTCTAAAGCTACTAATCTGGCACCAAGAAGACATTTTAAAACCTCACAGAATCTATTTCTAAATAGAAATAAATTCCGTCTTTGAGACTTATATTGAGTTTGTTATAACAGCAACTTCTTTCACTGTGAATCATAAATGATGCTGAAGTTTCTGAAGACCGCAAAAGACCAGAAAAGAGTCAGAGAAAAGAGAACAAACTGGGGCAAGGAGAGTGGAAATAGATGAAAACATTTTAATTGAAAAATCAAATATAGGTCTACACAGCAAACACTGAAGTGAAGGATTAGCAGTTACTCAGCAGAAATGACTGGGAGTTCAAGCAAATGAGAATGGCCCCTTGTTATTGTTTGGAAAGATGAGATGTGTGGTCTACAGCAATAGGTGCTAAACTACCTTGGGCACATTTTGTTGTTTCAGGTTATCCCCAAGAAAAGGTAATAGGAAATAGGTTCTAGATTTATCTATCCTATTGAATTTTTCTGAACATTGGAAATTAGTCTTGATAGCCCTATTTAAAGTGTTAAATGGTAGTACAGAGACATGAATATTTTCTTTCTTTTTTAATATCAGTAATACAAGCTAATTAGTAATACACAGACATGAATGTATTTTTAATATTTTGGAAACTTTTTTTTTTTTTGTCATTTTCCACTCCTACTGCTTTCCTAAGGAGGAAAGGTTAACATGAGTACTTTGGACAGCATTCTGGGGGAAATGAGGATTAAACTCATAGAAAAGGAAAAGGAAAAACTGACAGAAAACCTGCTAGCTAATGGTGAGTATTTTAGAAACAACTGTGGCTTTGATGGGAATTTGTGTTCGTAAATATGAGAATTTCTAAAATTAGTGACATTTAGTACCCAAAAGGTATTTTGTAGATCTTGAGATGAATTAATTTCTTATGTAAAGATAAGTCCTATTTCTTCTTTTCTATAAATCCCAGGGAGCAGAAAACAGTTCTCTTCCGTTTATTGTTCTGTTCAACACTCTCTCATAAAAAACTTAATTTTCCCTATAATTCCTGAAAATGTTCATATTTATATCTTTGGACCAATTTTCTCACCCAAATATTGAATTGGTATATTTTAATTTCTATAGGACATGTCTGTGCTGTCCCTCAGACATCATGGATTCTGTCAGTAACTGAGTTCATAATTATCATTGTGGTGCTTTATGAAAGCAGCCACATGGGGCTTTTAGAAATATATTGGGGCATGTTTGGTTGTCACAGGTGATTTTAAGATTGGGTACTATTAGTATTAAATTCCCTGAGCACTTCCCAGGTGGCACAGTGGTAAAGAATCTGTCTGCCAATGCAGGAGATACAAGAGTCGTGGGTTTGATCCCTGGGTTAGGAAGATCCCCTGGAGATGAGCATGGCTATCTACTCCAGTATTCTTGCCTGGAGAATCCCATGAACAGAGGAGCTTAGTGGGTTGCAGTCCATAGGGTCCCAAAGAGTTGGACATGACTGAGGACACATGCATGAGTGCCAGGGATACTAAGTGCCCTACAATTAATGGGACTTTTCAACGCACTGAAGAATTGTTGCACAGATAATACCAATAGCATGTCCAATAATTGAGAAACTCTGGACCCTAACTTGACTCGTATTTCCATACTTTTTCACTATTATAGTACCATCATTATTATCTTAGTAATACAAGCTGGAATCCTGAGAGTTAACCTTCACTCAACTCTAACTCATTGTGTTACAAATGAGTACCATTCGTCTATAAACTGTGAGCTTCTTTTGCCAGAGACCATAACTGGATCTTCATTTTGCATCTTTATCCCTCCCTCATCTTAGTACCTTTCACATATTATAATAAATATTTAATGAAAGAATTAGAATAAATAAAAGAAGTTTCTATTCAATGTGAGAGAAAAACAAAAAGAGTGCTAGTGGCTGGTACTTACAGTAGCCTATTGACAGATGCCTCAACTATTGGCTTTCTATTATACTCTTCATACCAATTATTAATACCACAGTGTTGTCATAGTTATCCCACACAGAGTTAACTGTCTTATATTCTTGTAAGAAATATTTGGTCTTACTTGCATTTAGGAGCCCATGTTCTCAGGGAAGCTTATAATCCATTGCAGTGTATTCAATTCTCAATGACATAAATGGAAAAACAATTTTATATACAAAATATAAAGTTTTTTACTTTCTTTCAGTATATTTTCTGTCATTTCTTCATTCTACCCTCATGTCCTTCTAATGTGAGCCAGTGGGTGTCCTTTTTGAGATTATAATTTACTTTATTGTGACTAACTACAATTATAGTTAGTAGAGTTATCAAAGGACTTTGTGAATACCCAGATCACCCCCAAAAGAAATCTCATGCCCTTTAGCTGTCACCCTACAATCCCTAGGTAATTACTAATCTATTTTCTGTCTCTGTAGATTTGCCTTACCATTTCAAA
The DNA here is from genome assembly GCA_006408675.1 of Madoqua kirkii. Classification (NCBI taxonomy): domain Eukaryota; kingdom Metazoa; phylum Chordata; class Mammalia; order Artiodactyla; family Bovidae; genus Madoqua; species Madoqua kirkii. The sequence goes on from SJYC01134733.1 coordinate 9,751, forward strand.
TAAATATTATAATCTATGGGCTTTGTGACTAGCTTATTTCACTTAGTATGTACAGGTTTATCTGTATTATAGTATGTATCAGTTAATTCATTCTTATTTTTTGCCTTTTTTTCAATATTTTTATTGTGATAAAATATACATAACATAAAATTTACTCTCTTAATCATTTTAAAGTATACAGTTCAGTGGTATTAAGTCCATTGATATTATTGTACAACCATCCAGTTCAGGTCAGTTCAGTTCAGTCGCTCAGTCAGGTCTGATTCTTTGCAACCCCATGGACTGCAGCACGCCAGGCCTTCCTGTCCATCACCAACTCCCAGAGTTTACCCAAACTAATGTCCATTGAATCAGAGATGCCATCAAACCATTTCATCCTCTATCATCTCCTTCTCCTCCTGCCTTCAATCTTTCCCAGCATCACTTCAGTTCAGTTCAGTCGCTCAGTCGTGTCCAACTCTTTGCGACTCCATGGACTGCAGCACGCCAGGCCTCCCTGTCCATCACCAACTCTCAGAGTTCACCCAAACTCATGTCCTTCGAGTCAGTGATGCCATCCAGCCATCTCATCCTCTGTTGTCCCCTTCTCCTCCTGCCGCCAATCCCTCCCAGCATCCGGGTCTTTTGAAATGAGTCAGCTCTTCATATCAGGTGGCCAAAGTATTGGAGTTTCAGCTTTAGCTTCAGTCTTTCCAATGAACACCCAGGACTGACCTCCTTTGGGATGGACTGGTTGGATCTCCTTGCAGTCCAAGGGACTCTCAAGAGCCTTCTCCAACACCACAGTTCAGAGCACCAATTCTTTGGCGTTCAGCTTTCTTCACAGTCCAACTCTCACATCCATACATGACCACTGGAAAAACCATAGCCTTGACTAGATGGACCTTTGTTGGCAAAGTAATGTCTCTGCTTTTGAATATGCTATCTAGGTTGGTCATAACTTTCCTTCCAAGGAGTAAGCGTCTTTTAATTTCAACCATTACCATCATCCATCTCCAGAATTCTTTTCATTTTGCAAATTGAAACTTTATATTCATTAAACAAAAGGTCTCCACTACCCCTTATCCCCAGCCCCTAGCAGCCACCATTCTGTTTCTGTCCCTATGACTTTCTATCCCTCTGATTTCATGTAAGTGGAATGACTGATTTATTTCACGTGGCATAATTTCCTCAAGGTTCACCTATGTTATAGCGTATGTTGGAATTTCCTGCCTTTTAAACCTCAGTAGTATTTCACTGTAGGTGCATCCCGCATTCTGTTTATCTATTCATCCATCAGTGAACACTGGGTTGCTTTCACATTCTAGTTTTTTATAATGCTGCTAGGAACTGCTTCATTCCTTTTTGTTGGCAAATAATATTCCATTGTATGGATATATATTTTCTTTATCTGCTTATCAGTTGATAGGCATTTGGGTTCTTTCCACCTTTGGGGCATAATAAGCATTTCCAAACATACACAAAAGTAGTAATACAATAATATAATTATTCTTTCTCACATATTCCTATCACCAACAAGTATGAAGATTTTGTTACACTTGTTTCTTTTTTGTTTTTATTTTTCTGACTGAAATAGTTCAAAACAAGTTCCAACATCATTTTGTTCTTACATACTTCAGTATGCATCTCTTAAAAATATAGACTATTTTTTACATTACTTCAATGCCATTATATAATTTAATTTAAAATTTTCTTACTTATCTCTAATATTTTTACAGTTGTTGATAGTTTATTTAGGTCAAACACCAAAGTTTACACCCTGTATCTGTTAAGATACTTGAATCTCATGGAATATAAAGCTGATCCTCCTTCCTCCTCCTCTTTTACTAAAGCCCTAATTTATTGAAGAAACTGTATCTGTTGCCAGTTATCTTGTAGAATATCCCATTTACTAAATTTGTTTTCTCATCTGTCTTATTCCTCTAGCCCTTGTATTCCCTATAACTAGAAGTCAGCTCTAACGGTTTAATTATTTTCAATTTTAACATTTTTTTTGACAAGATTACTTCATATGTGATACGGTACATTTTACATTGATTTCTATCAGGAAATACAGATTTATTTTATCTTTTTGAAAATAGCTATACAATTGTCACAAAAAATTGGACCCAACTTAGTGACTGAACAACAACAAAAATCAGTTGTCACAAATTGCTTAAAGTTCTATCTTCATTCCCTATAATGCGAGATGCCATCTTAACTATATACTTAGTTTCCATATGCACTTGCCTGTTTGGGGAATTCATATTTTGTCCTATTGGTCTGATTATTCATACACTAATACTAAATTGCTTTAAATATGACAGCTTTATCATGTTTTAATATAGGTTGGTCTAACCCTAAGTCCTCATTCCCCTCCCCTAGTCACATAAGTATATGGCTTCTCCCAGATCTGGCTGTTCTTTATGGGAATATCTTTCTGTGTGAATTTTATTGTAAGATATTTGTCTATTTTTTAAAAATCTTCCATTTTTTATGTAATATATTCCCAAGTGATAAGATTATTGATTTCTTAGGGTTTGGAAATCACTTATGTGGTCAGAGTACTTAATGCATGTACTTGCTTATTATCATGCCTAGTCAAAACACCCCAACATGAAGAAATACAAAGGTATATGGTGCACCATTATTTCTTATTTTCTTTGGTACAGAAATACCAACTATCCTTTCAAATTTATATTGAACACAGAGTCTTCCACATTCAATATAGACTGGCATTATTCTGAGTCAAGATTAGATCATGTGATGATGGTGCTGTGCCCAATTTGTTGTAGTTTGGGCCTCCATGGATATAAATGATGCATACACGCCTCAGTAGGTGTGCACAGTAAGAGTGCCCCATGAACATTGTGAGCAATTCATTAAGAAGCTCCAGGAAAAAGAGCAAGTGCCTCTTGCTGGCACTATGCTTACCTGCCTAGCTTCCTGTTTTTCTTTTATTTAAGAAAAATAAACTTTACTCATTTTCATTTATTTTACCATTTGCTGTAAATAATTAAGAACTTGATTAACCATTTTGAATATATCAATTCTAATTCAAATACCCTTATTGACCCCCTTGGTACAGACCTTATTAAATCTTGGCCTTCTTGATAAGCTA